>LACB01000472.1:0-21549 GCA_030142185.1 Penicillium thymicola
TCCGGTTAGCTAGGTATTCCCGAAATCGTAGGCAGGGGGGGGGGGGTGGTTATCTACCTTACTAAGTAATTCTAGAGCTCGAAGAAAAGACCTAAGTCTCGGCCCTAGTTCTACCGAATCGTAGATCTCGAAGTCGTCCGCCTACAGTTTAAACGTAACGCTAGAAGCCTATTCTACAAAATATATACGCTCTATATCTACTCTTTTATTTAGGTCATCCTTATAAAGATATAGCTTCTATAAAATTGGTTGCGATATTATAATTGGCTATCTCGTATAATTTACTTTATACTAATTCGGATACTAAATTTTTAGTAATATCGAAGAGAACGAGGTAGGGGGGTAAAGAAGTCAGTTAGCAGGGTTAGGTATAAAAGGCAAAACGCCCGAAGGGGTATATAATACGTAATTATCGATTTATACTAACTAGGCACTAATATCGGAGATAAACTCTATTAAATTTAACGTATAGTAATATTACTTCGTTAATATCTCGAATCTACTAATAAAATTCTCCAACATTAAGCAAAAAAATACTCCTATTAACTATAGCTAAGCTATTATTTAATAAGAGATAAGCTCTTTTTTTACTCTAGTAGAGGATATAGTTAGATAGGATAGGGTTATCAGTTCTCCCCTACTCAGCGACTTAAATACAATTTTAGTATAGTAATATCTAAATAAGAGATACCGATTCTTCTCTATATATTATGATATAAAGAGGCCTCTATTTCTCTAGCCTATCGCTTATTCGAAATTTTATTTAGGAACCTATAACAGCGAGCTATAATCTCCTTAAGCCTATAGAGAGTTTATTATATGATTTCAAACTATATTTCCCGCCGCTTACCCTCCCTAAATAGCTCGTATAAGACAGTTCTATTCGGGGGCCTAGACCCCAATCGAAGTAGTATATATAAATTTGTGAAAGACGCTATACCTATAGTATTAGAAGAACAGCCGGCCTTTTCTCCCCCTTTAGACTCTAGTCTTTCTACTAAAAACTCAGTACCGATTCGTTTATATATAAGTTACCCTTTCTCTATATTAATATAAGCTCTAACTTATAGAAGATATCAAAAGAAAAGGCCTCGAAGATATTGTTTTTAATACTATTACTCTTTAAGAGCTTAATATTTAGTATTGTAACTATAGAACCACGAATAAAGTATTCTTAGTAGATCTTATAGTACTTAAAACTAGTATTATACGCGTCGTAGGGAAGTATAGGATTATAAAATTCGTTCCTCTAAGTAGCGATAATCCGATTATTTCGTAATAACCGGCAAAAGATCTCGACTTAAAGAAAGCTCTTAGCTACTAACACCTACATTCAAAGTATTTATAGGCGTACGTAAAAAAGCAGCGCCTTACTAAAGCTTTAGGGGTTAAGATAAACAAACTTTAGACGGATTGGTATAATAACTATCTTAGAAGGATTAGTATCCGCCTTAGAAAGCTCGGTTACTATTAATTAAAGTAAATATACTTCGATTTATAGTTCTTAATCTAGAATAAATAAAAAGTTAAAGTTCGAAGGGACCGTTTTATATACAATGCTTCGGTATCGATCTTAAAGTATTTCCTATACTTAACTATTATAGGGTAGTCTTAAGAAAGTAATTAAGCCCTCTAATACTTTAGAAGATAAAGTATTAAAGTTCTAAGTTATTAGTACTAGTATTAGAATAGTATTAGTACTAGTATTAGAATAGTATTATAACTAAGATATTATAAAATATCCCTTATATAGACGCGTAAGTTATTCTCGAAAGAAAAGCCTTTATCGAGATATAGTTCCTAGGATCTTCTACTTCTTAAAGCTACGTAGATATCTAGTAGTATCCTAGTATCTAGGCTAGGGTTTTCCGAGTCCGTTTATTCCTAGACTAACGGAGATTTAATTCTTAAAAAGAGTATTGCTTTTAAAGTAATTTCTACCGGCCTATATAGGAATTAGATAGGAATCGGGGAAGGCTTCTAAGGTAAGTATATTATCGCTATAAGTAAGAGGCGCGGGTACTTACTATAGTTAGATCTTTAGTTCGATAATAAGATACGATAAATAGCGCCTTAGAGAGTAGAAATAGGTACCTTAATAACCTAATAGACTTAAACTAAAAAATATAGCTAATACTTAAAGCCTTCTATCTCTATTAATATTTTTACTATATACTACTCTATACTACTCGAATCTAGCTATCTAACCGGCCTTATATACTACCTTTCTTCTATACCGCTCTAGTCTCTTCTTCCGAAGTAGATATAATTCCTCTAGTTCCTATTAGGAGAGTAAATTAGAGAACGCCTAGATTAAACTATCCCTACTATTTCTAGCCTATATACAGGAACTAAACTAGCGGTATATAAGCTTTAAAATTCGGAAGTTATATATAATATTATAAAGCCTCTACTAGTTTATATTTTAAATTAAATAGAGAGACTACTATAGATACGTACTAAACTACTCGAAAATTATATTTATAAGTTTTCCTATAAACTATAAGCCTTTTTTATTACCTTCTTATATTTCAATTACTAGTAACCCAACCCTAAGCTATCTCTATAAAACTTAATAATAATATAGATTATAAGACTATTATACTTCCTAATATCCCTCTAGGCGTTGAATTTATTAAAGGTAGGATTACTTATATAGGAGAGGAATACCTATTACCTAAATAGTCAACTATATATTTAAAAAATAATAAACTAGCTATAATTATATTATTAAATATTAGTTAAGGATCGAGTCTTTAGTAAGTACTATTCTTTATTCTTAGGCTTATCGAAATAATCTAATTTTCGATAACCGGGCCTCTAGTAACCGATCGGCTAATATAGAAATATTTCCGGCACTTTCGCGGTATAATCCCAAATTATAAGGCTAACGTTTATAGCTAAATTTATAAGTCCTAATATAAATTTTATAAATAGAAATATTAAGGTATTCTACCGATTACCCTTTAAATTAGATATAGGAGGGAATAGAAACCTATAGCTTTATTACTAGCGTTTTAGCAAATTATCTACCTTTATAAGGGACTTTACTAAAGTGATTTCCCTAATAGAATAAAATATAAAATTAGTAGATTATTAACCTTTTAACTATCCCTAATCCCTTTCTAACGATAGTAGTTACTACTATTCTAAGGTAGAGAAAGGAGTAGTAGCTAGCTAACGACCTAAGGACCTAGTATAGGAATATAATTAGCTTAACGTTACTCTTTAACCTAAAGTAATAAAGCCCTTAGTTAATAGCTAAATACTATATAGAAAAGAATCTAATTATTATAAACTAATATTCCTATTAATACTTTCGGTTTAGAGGTTATCTATTTTAGTAAGATCGATACCGGTAGGCGATTAGTAAGGCTATCTAATAATGGTCTTATATTTTACTCTATTCCTAGCCCCTACGAAATATACTATTTTATAGGGACTTTTAAGCTTTATATAGTATCCTAGGAAGACATATATATTAGCTTAAGGAATTAAAACAATATCTATAACGTATTTAAGGCTATTATTAATTATTAAATATTTCTAGGATATAAATAGGGTAAGTACCTATTTAAGTACATAAAGATAAAAATAGCCCCTAGCAATATCCTAAAGAAAAGAAAGCATTAGATTAATAAAAATAGAATTCCCTTACAGTACGCTCCTTAAACCACTATAATATTATTATAAAGCTAACCTAAGGTCCCCTAGATCCTAATATATTCTTACGAGAATTTAGATAAATAGGGCCGTATATCTATAATGTTCTAGATAATTAGAAAGAGTATACCTACTAGGCGAGGCTATATTAGCTAATAACTTATAGACTTTATTATTAAGCTCGATATAACGAAGTACGCTTAATATAAGCCTATCGACGATAAATTATAGTATCTATACGCCGGAAGAGGTAGCACTACTACGTATTTTATACTTAATCGGATATACGAAGTCCTTCTAAAATCCGAGAGCTATAACTATATTTAGGATCTATTTAAACAATCTAATTTTTTAATTTCCTAGGAGTCGGAGATAGAAGAAATATACTCGAAGAAGCTAAGTCTCTATCTAGTCCCTAGTAGTAAGAAGCGTATTATAACTTTATTAAGTTAGAGCTAGAGGCTAATATATAATAGACTTAATAATAATATATACAAATAGATAGGCCTCTATAGGAGGTTATTCTTATAAACCTATTTCGAAGGAATTATATAGCGATTGTCAACGCCTCTTTACGCTTAACCGAGCCGTATAACAACTTAGGTTTACTAAGATATACGCGGGTCTATAGATTCTCGGTAAATACCCGAGGTCTATATTCCTAGGAATATCTATTATTATAAAGCGCTAGCTTTAAAATTTAGAGTTTTCTATTACCGAGGAGGGGATATTAACTAAGCTTATCTTATAACTAGGGCGGCCTATTAAAACCTAGGGCATTGCTAATCTTATAAAAACGCGGGTTATCGAAGGCGAATATTATATAACTTAGCTTTTACGGGATAGAGGAGACTATTAGTATACTAAGTACGAAATATTAAGTTCTCTACGATATTAGTAGCAACTAAGGGGAACCCTATAGGAACTTTTTAATGCTTTATATTAAAGGACGCCCTTTTGTTACCCCTCCCTTTTATTTGATACTTTACGTTAGCTTATATAATTATATCCCTCGTTACCTTTTTGCCCTTACCTATAGAATAATAGGCGGTTCGTAAGAGGCTCCATCGGGTCTATTAGAGGTCAATTCGGGAGATCCTTCATAAGCTAAAGTAACTTTCTATCTTCTATCCGTTAATTTACGTAACTCATTTAAATTATTATTACTCTATTTAGCCATAGAGTTATATCTCTTAAGAGAGTCTATATTAGGAGCCAACGAATATCTCACAGATTAGACAATACGTCCTAGCTATATATCTATACATAAAGCTATACTAGGTTGCCTTTCTATCCAAATACGCTTATTTTTATTATAGTCAAGTAATTCCTCTTATGCTATATGCCTATACGCATACTTTTGCAAACGTAGTAGAATCTATACTTACCTCCATTAAATGTAGTGCGAGAGCTAGCTATGTACCCTGTCACGAGCATGCCTCAAGCCCTGAACAGTATTCAGAAAGCCGTAGCTATATGCTTAAATGGTAAGTCGACAGCAACGGCAGTCCTAGCTGGTACTGCGCCGTAAAACTATGTGGGTATTTACCCACCGGGACATTGCGGTCACCAAATGGGCGTGGTAGTGATTAAACCACCTTTTCCTAATTTGGCCTAAGCCTTAAGCATCTTATACACCCGGGCAAACTGGTGGCGTCGCCCCTGGAACTGTTTATCCACAGCATGAATATATAATACCCTTCCGTTCCTACCTCTCTAAAGAACGCTATTGCTTCCATTTACTTTATGCCACCGTAAACCTTTACTCCGACCCTACCTTCGGGGGAACTTCCTACGATGCCTTCACTAACCGACAACACATTTGAAGGATATATGTTTTACCGAGCGGACTCTTTGTTGTATAGGAAGCCAGACTAGCGTTTCGTCGAGAGAATTCCACTGTAGATTAAATAGCGAAAGCTCGGCAAGATGGTTTACGACCGGGCAGCGCTCTATTCTCCTATGAAACAATAACAAGATTTAAACGGCTACCGGCTTCGCTATATCAACCAACTTATCGCAGACCGGCGTGAGGATTGTCCGGGGCTCTATTGGATAGTGATATACCTCAAAGAGAGTGTATGCGCTTATAGAAGACGAGAGGTGATATCACCTGACTACCCCTAAGAACATGACATAGTCTCTATGGTGGTTATCCTCTTGGTAAGGCCGCAGCAAGTGGGAAAATATACCAAAGGGTTTCTAGGAGACTTAGTAGATATCGTACGTGTTAGTAACGACAGCGGACACAGCATCGGTCATTCCAGCGCTTCCAGCGTCGTTAGTGAATTTAGCGGAACGCAAGATACCCACTACGTCTCAACGTGGCTTGGAGACCCGAAATCGGAAAGATCTGACCCAGGCGAGCTCTCTTTAGCCGAGAGGTAAGTAGGCTAGCCACTCCCTAACCCGCGGTTTTATTCCGCCCACCCGGCTATGCCAACAGTCTGAGTCTTACACAAGTTTTCTAACCATGAACTCTAGTGAAAAAAATCTTGTCAACAACAAGCGATCTCGAAATTCCACGGCCGGGTCACCACATCCTAAGAGGATTTGCCAAAGCGCCAGTCCTCGTTGGAGCAATGAGCGAGACCAGGGGGTAGACTTCAAACGACGACCTCCTGTTTGATTATTCTTCAAATGTTGCGATGTATACAAGTTCCGGAAGGACACTATGGTATTGGCTTGAAGGGAGATGGCAGATTTGTCCAGGCTTCGCTAGGGGACTGATTCTCTTTTATACTTTCTTTTCTTAGAAGAGTTTTGCATTGAGAGAAATTGCGCCGACGGCCTTCAGACGGTCAAACTCGGCGTCAATGTCTGAACAGCCAGGAGTGGGCTTCATCCTCATCAAGACAATCGGGCGTGGAGGGATAGAGCTCGAGAGGACGTGAAGAAGGCCTCCAACGGACTTGGCCAAGGATCAATGAAAAGCTCGCCAAAATTTGGAAACGTGGACTTAATTAAAGAGGAAGAAAATATCAAGTCGCCTAGAACACAAGGCCTGCTCGACTGTTAGGTGGTTAGAAAGCTATCACTCAAGCAAAGACGTAGGGGCTGGAGATATTTATGATGAGTTTTCCAAGCTTGTCCGGTTACATAGGAGATCTGATTAGTAGCAGAAAATAAAGGGCACGGTTGCCTATCCTAATTGAGGCATGTTGAAAACCAAGCCTCCGTTTTTGCCATCATTCTTTGTGTTTTATTGCTGGCTCCTAGGGTTTGCGAAGCTTTAGACCCTAATCAAGATGCAGGGCAAATGATACTCTCGCAAGTGAAACAAATTGCGCTAAGGGCCGGGGCCGCATCTATTGCTGGGCAAGCGTTTTATTTCCTGGATCTGCCACTTGGCCAAACCATGTACATAATTTATCTCAGATTTAAGAAATTAAAAGGCTGCGTTGACAGCTGCGAGTCTTCGGTATAGTAAATAAACAGTGAGTTCGGAATGGTCGGATTGCGTCTAGCCTAGCTGCGCCTACGAGGCGCTTTAGGGCCTGCTTCGTGGTCTCCGCTTTGAAGCTCCTAGGGTCGCAGGTGCTATATCAAATCACTATCCTACTAATGTGAACAAGTAGGAAGATTTTCTTTTAGCTTGAATGTATCTAGTATTAGTATTTTGTGCTTCGCCGTGCTCCGTAGTTCGCTACGAATAGGGCCTGTAGGGGTTTTATCTCGGTGGTTCGCTCCAGTCGCCCTCTAATCGGTGATCATGGCACGTTTCGCCGGCTCGACCAGCTATCCTGACATCGGTCACTAATATCTGGGCCGGTGTCCAGGACTTGTCGCTGCAGAATCTCAGCTTGAGTGAAGATGTCGACGAGATTCATTGTGTGTTTTGTTTGGCTGAGGATGAGGAACAAGCAACCGAATGCGTGACCCTGCGTTGCGGTCAGTGCCGAGCGCAGGCCCATCTATTCTGCGCGGAAGAGTGGTTGGAGAAGCGACGTACAGGCTTTGGCACGTCATGCTGTGTGTGGTAAGTATAGATGATCTCAGTTCTGCAATGTCGGGATGCTGATAAATGCAGTCGAAACGAAGGAAGTCTAGACGCCTTCATTCGTCCAGTCCGAGTCCCCTCGGCAAGCGAGCCATCAACCGATAGGGAGCCTGTCACCGTCAGATGTTCAGCACCAAACGAACCTCATCAGAGTCAGCTGCCTCAGCGATCAATGGGATCCCCACGGGTGTTAGTCGAGCAGAGTGGGCCACGTCGCTCAGCCAGAGTGGCAGGGGCTCATCTACCGCGAATTTCTTCTACCCCTGCATCGCTTCGCCGGTCGGCACGACTGAATTCCACCCAGCGAAGGTGATGACAACTTACAGCAAACGCATCACGAAAATGGGAAATCAGCGAAGCGACTGATTTTTGGAGCAAGCTTAGCAAGCAAATGAATGAAATCCTGATCGTTTGACTCCAGAGCACTACGCGACCGATTCGCATTTGCAAGTGCTATTTGTTGATAAGCCTAAAAGCTACTGGAAGTTTTCCTCATCTGAGATAAGTATGTCTTAGCTCGGAACCGAGAGCCAGTAGATAAAAGATGTTTGTACATCATACCTAACGGCGGCGGCTAAAGTAATGCCGACAGCGAGTTCAGCCGAGCTTTGTGGAGCGCGAAGACGGACCGTGTTGGCAGAAAAGCAGCTCGCGGGTCGGCTGGCGAGTCTCGACAATTCTTCCATACTGCCTCACGACGTATTAAAACCAGCTCATCTATATTAATCTACAATCATTGTTAATCTGACTCTGGGAACTAATACATAGATCCTGGAAACGCCAAAAGCGATTCTAGGGAATGTTTATCCCCTGGGAACTCGTCTTTAGCTCCTGGGGCCATTTCCTGTTTCCAGGAAACTGAGTTCTACCCCTGGGATCTCCACTATACGATCCTGACCGGATACGAACTGGTTTTGGGAACGCATTGGCTGGATCTGGGAGCTGTCGCGCTCCTGGGACCCTACTTGTGGACCCTAGAGTCAATATTCTGCCTTCTGAGGCCGCGGAAAGCCCTCACAAGACACCTTCACCAGACCTGCGCACAAATCTGCGTCATTCAATCACTCCCGAAAACTCAAGCCATAGCCCCAGGAACCGCACTTGAAGTTCCAGGAGGTGATGAGACTGTCAACAGGAACATGACTTTGGTTCGCCGAGGTGAAAGTACTAGACCCCAGAAGCTACGTCGGATTTCCTGGCGGCTAGGTCCCGCCGTACTTGGCCAAGCTTCCATGGTTCAAACATTATGTAGGTTGATTCGTCGAGGGGCCAAGGTATTCGGTGGCGCGGCAGTGCCCATATTGAAACGTTTCTCTTGACCAGGGTACCAAAAGTCTATTTTCCGACTTTCCAGCCACATTCTTGACCAGAGCAGTAGCTAGCCATGCTTTTGTGTTTTTGTATTTCTGGTTTTATCTCTCTGTGTACAGTGGCATTTCATGAGTATTTGCACCCCAGTACTTCCACAATTGACCGCCCTTGATATACCGCCTGCCTATTCCCACTAGTATAGACCCCACCCGCGTGGCGCGAGTGGTTGGGAGTGAATACGAAGTTCTTCCGGCAGAAAATAGACGGCCTTTCGATGTACTGGGGTGCAAATACTCATGAAACATGACTGTATTCTGTCAATTTGAGTTGTGTTACCTAGGCAGCTTTAGCGCTCTGCTCGTACGATATGCCCCTCCCTTTGGGCTTTTCAACAATGAAAACGTATCCTAAACCAAATGACTTATGGCACACCGCGATATATTTATAATCATAATTCCCCAATTTCAACGTCCGCATGTTTTAAATGGCCTTTCGCGCTGTCCTTAGGCCCCCACATTATCGATATTCCGTTCAAGGAAATGGAAGATCAAATAGGTAGGACATGATCTACAATAGATCTTCAGAGCTATTACTCAGTGTGGCTGGCTAAGTTCGCCGAGATATCCCGAATATTCGTTGACATGTTGTCGCTACTACGTATTGTGCGAGTTGATCTTCTAGCAACGCCTTAAACAATGGAGAACAATGGGAGGACATATGTATATTATCAGTAGGTTTTATAACTTTTAGCCTCTTAATGGGGTTGTCAAGTGAACTAGGCAGTCATTTTGCCGCCATTCCATTCAGAGAGTTTGAGTTGTGAATAGTTATGATCTGGGCAGTATTTGTCGATGATGTTCCTAAGTTAACGCGCACGGCGAAGCATCAAAAAAGTGGAGTCCTAGCGTGTTTAAACATCATGCAACTCGTGTACCACCTGATTGGAGGCATAAAAATGAATCTCGCCATTAGGGGCTTGCATTGACGAACAACGCAAATGATCGAATCTATTTTAATGAGTACTTAGGCTGTACTGAAAGGCGTTTGTGGCCATCCATCCATTCATCCGTGCTGTACTATTCCATGACATTACTGGCAAAGAGCGGAATATTGTGCATATCGTGCCGAAGTCGCAGAGTAGAAGATGTTGCCCGCCAGCGTCCCGAGCAATCCTTGGGCAAACCTCAGCTGTGTTCGATTGAACATTGCAGAATCGTTCATTATGCCCAACTCTTTTTCCATTACTGATTCCCATTCCATGGTCAGTTGAAATGCCACTCCTTTTGCCGCCTGGGGCCCAATGGAGAGGATGCCTCTTAAGTGTTCCACAGTGTTGAGGAATATAGCGCCCTTATCTTGAAAATCTTGATTTTCCTTATCAAACGAATAGATGTCGTTGATCACCGCAAGATGACCGCCAGCAAGTGAGGTAAAGCGACTTAATTTCCCTACTTCAACAGGCGAGAGCCTTGTGCCCATCGCAAATCTGGTGCATGCGAAGACAAAACTTTTGGTGTAAGTTAGTATTTGCTAATATAAGAATATAACGGGGAAAGGTAACCAGACCTGTCTCCCACATTGAATTTGCGGTAATCCAGGAAATCGTTGAAATCAGTGAATGATTCTCGAGTTTTCTTGCGAAATTCGCACGACCAATCTAAGAGCGCCCCTAGGACTTCTCTCCCAAGGATTGGGTCTTCGTCGATAAGATCAGATGCGTATCCAGAGACTTGTTCCGGTTGTAAACCAGAGTTTCGGATGACCATTGGGTAATCAGCCATAAAATCATCAATAGCAGTAAATCCCTAGATATAATACTCAGCAGGAGAGCGCTAAATGCGTAGTTGAGAGATAAACGTACCGCCATCTCAGGGTAAAGTTCTATGATATCTGTAAAAGCTTGTGTCAGAGATTGATGAGGCAGACAACTATCTTTTGGATATTACAGATTATGTTATTGCACTTACCATCAAGCAACCACAAAAGGAGGTAAGCCCTTGCAATTAAGCAAACCCTTCTTGAGTTTGCTTCCGGGTTCATATATGATGCACAAACAGCCGAATTAGACGCAAATGCCTTCCCCTTTTCGGACAGTTCCACAGAACCTGCTTTCACAAAGAGACCCCCGGGAAGCTTATTTCCATTTCCTGAACTGTAGGGGTGAAGCTCTCGGATAAGGTTCTCAGCACTTTGGGTTGCTGTAGACCAATGTTTGGACTGGCGTGCAACAGGGAAAGAGCTAGGCCATGGTACTCCCAGAGAAGAAGGATTGACTTCGATCGAGTTGTCAGTCAAATGCTCCTCGTTCTTGTTTCCCCATTGCAAAAAGAGAAATCCCGGTAGCTGACGAAATACAGGCAGAAATCCCGGATTTGGATCATAGACACAAGTAATAGGTTTGAGTGATGGCACTTCACGTGGGTTTATGGTACCCATTTTGACCTGGTCGTAGGGAGAATTCAAATTGGCAGTGGCGAGTACAAATAAATTTGTGAAGGCCGGGCTCCTTAGAGATGCCTTCGGGGTGTATTGGATCAGGGTGATAGTTTATGAGAGTATTCGATTGAAAAGTAGACTGAATTCTGATCTTCCTGGGGAGTCTCAGAGTTCCTATTTATGTGCCTGTTACTCTAAGCGAGATCATAAGATTCTTCCCATGGGTCCCTTTGGGGCCCTATGTGGACACCCTTCTGGTGCCTTTTGCGTTGCATTGGCATCCTTTGCCTTGCCTTGCACCAGGCAGATGGATCAGTCTTCCCTTGGTCCCGCCTTGGAACTCCTTTGGAGTCCTTGTCGTGACAAAATAAAAGGATTGTCCTGGGGTTACTTATGTTTAAATTGTTGACGCAACGAGATCGATACCAGAGTGTCTAATATGTACGGTAAACCAATATATAGCACAAAGCCATAAGATCTGCATCAATATTGAGACACAGGCCACCTGCGATTCTATTTAATCCTACGTCATTGTGCGCTAGTGGACTATAATCGTGCCAAGCCCACCACCACCTACCCGGTGTTGGTGGGCCCCAGTCGATAACCGAATCCCACTCCATAACTGATTTACTAAACACCATGCATTTAAACCATTAAAATCGTTGAATTGGATGATGATTATCATGTAGTGGGAGGCACTAACACCGTAAAAGCGGTGTGAGTGCTAAGCACGATTAGCACCACGATTATTTGAGCTTTCAGAGAAATGCGCTGATGGTGGATTAGAACGCCCAGTTGGCATACAGTGTCAATTCGGGACTTACCCAGGCGGGAAGGCGAGAAGATCACTTCCACAACTGGGTCAATAGGCCGCCCCACTGCTTCCCGTTTTCTATGTACTTCAGGTTCTTTACGTTTTCGGGCCCACCACACACAACTCAACCTCTTATGTATGTGCTTCTCGATTTGGGGTCAAGAGGAACAGACCTTGCACGTCTCATGCGAATTCTTTTCCGGGCTTGCAGACAATCAGCTACACCTTATTCAACACATATCTTGCGGAGGCGGTAGTCCAATGAGCATGGCTAGGTTCAATTTAGGGGACAAAACTGTCTCCACTATGCATAGCGCGAGGCAAGCCCTTTTCAAGAAGTGGAATTACCCCACTGGGTGAAAGGAAAACGCATGCGCAGTACAAAAGAGGCCCTAGAAATGGGCGCCAAACGAAGTGCGGACACAGCTGGGTATAAATAGTGATACAGTCCAACTCACAACGCTACGATACCCATAAACCTGTGTCACAGCAAGGATGGCTTTGAGCTCTTTGGATATGTTTCAGGTCCCCATATACGGCCTTGTCGCTGGCGCTATTGTTATCACTTCATTGTTAAAGGTTGCACAGCTCTTCCAAAGTATGTATATTGCACCTGGTAGCAGACTCCAACATCGCACGCTAACCACACGTTCTAGGATGGAAGTATGCCCGTGATAATGGCTGCCGAGCACTGGGGCACTCAGTCTCCCACGGCTTATTTGGCATCGGTATTTTGAAAGAATTAACCAAAGCGGCCGGCGAGCATGGATTCCTTGAACTTATTCGCAGCTGGCATCGACACTACGGTACGACATTCAAAGCCAGCGTAATCAGTCGGAAGATCATCTTCACAGTCGAGCCGAAGAACATTCAAAGTATCCTCGCGCTCAAATTCAATGACTTCGATCTGGGTGAGACTCGACGCGCTGCAGTGCGTCCAGTCTTTGGTCTCGGCATTTTCAGCTTGGATGGCACCATGTGGGAACATGCACGAGCTCTTATTCGTCCGACCTTTACACGTGCTCAGATCAACAATACTCAACTGTATGAAACTCACGTTACCGAGCTGATCAAGCACATTCCTCGTGATGGATCGACTGTCGATTTACTTCCACTGTTTTTTAAAGGGGTAAGTAACCATTTGACGATATTCAAACGCTCTCACTCATCATATGCAGACTCTTGACACCGCTTCCCAATTACTTCTCGGGGAGTCTGCGCATTCTCTTTCCGGGGATGAGACTTCTGAGAGTGTATTATTTGGCAAAAACTTCGATCTAGCTCAGGAAGTGACTTCCCTACGCTTCAAATTTGGGCGCTTCGCTATGCTCCAAGTCAGCCGCAAACATCAAAAGGCAATCAAGGACACGCGTGCGTACGTTGAAAAGTTCGCGCAGAAGGCTATTGATTACCGTAACGCGGTCAACAGTGGCCAGGATGTCGACAAGGATATCAAGCAACTAACTGAGAACCAAAACGTCTTCGCCTACGAGATATCAAAGCAAACGCTCGACAAAACAGAAATAACAGACCAGCTATTAAACCTCCTTCTCGCTGGCCGCGACACCACCGCCAGTCTGTTAGCCATTACCTTCTTTGTCCTAGCCCGACAACCTGAAGTATGGAACAAACTTCGAAAAGAGATCCTCACTCTAGATGGACAAAAGCCATCATTCGAAGATGTGAAATCAATGACTTACCTAACATGGGTTCTAAACGAGAGTAAGTACCAACCTCCTCAATCCCAAATCTAAGTTCAAACACTAACCAACCCCAGCTCAACGCCTGTACCCAGTAGTCCCCTTCAATCAACGACAAGCGATACGCGACACCCACCTTCCTGTCGGCGGAGGACCGGACGGCAAATCCCCCGTCCACGTCCCGAAGGGCTACGATGTGATATGGAGCACATATACAATGTACCGTGATAACTCAGTCTACGGGCCTGATGCAGCTGAGTTCCGACCTGAGAGATGGGCAAATCTCCGGCCAGGCTGGGCGTATCTGCCGTTCCATGGAGGTCCGCGGATCTGCATTGGTCAGCAGTTTGCGTTGACGGAAGCGGGATATACGGTGGTGAGGATTTTGCAGGAGTTTGAGTCAATCGAGAGTCGGGATCCGTCTCCCTGGGTCGAGGATCTTAAGCTTACGCTGTTACCTGCTAATGGGACGAAGGTTGCTTTGACGCCTGTTCGGTTATGATGGAGGATAACTGGAGGTATGATGTTACGACCCTCTGCCAGAGAGTGTCTCACAGTGGACTTAGAGCTGCCAGGACTCTGCTAGGTTACGGGACGAACCTGCTAAGACGGTAGCTGGACCCACCGGGACCTACCAGGACTCTGCTAGGTCGCGTGGCCCAGCTAGGACCTTACACATAGTTACTGCCGATATAACTTAGACTCCTTAGCGATTAGTCTGAATACAGAAGCACCCCCTGTGATTCCTTCACTCTAGTTCTAAATACCCTGCTAGGGCCCGCCAGAACGCCGGTCCTAACATATGCCCGTCTCGTATTTATGGGTCTTTTGAATGTGAGGCTTTCCTCTGCTGGGCCTTGAGTTGAATAATAATCAAATGCATCGGAATCCTGAAAGGACTATCTAGAGTTTTTAGCCTGTATCTGTTCGTCGCAGGTCGATCTTATTTATGAATATTAACAGCGCCATACAATTGAGGGAACGAAAAGAAAATACAAACAGTAGCCGCTAGTACGAATAGAATAGAGCTCAATCGTATGATTAGCCTTTATCAAACAAAAGTCTCCTAGCGAGCCGCATCAGTGTTAGGACCAGCGTACTGGCGGGTCCTGGCAGGGAGTCTAGAAATAGAGTGAAGGAATCGCAGGGGGTGCTTCTGTAAAGGATAAAGATCCTTACAACCAGAATACCCACGCTAATCCCGTAGGATGTGGAGGCGTGGGTCCGGAATAAAGATAGACCGGGTCGACACCACAACAATGTATCATAGCAGAAACCTCATAGTCTACCGTCTGGCTAGATGCGGGGTAACACTGAATCATCGACCTTATAACGTGAGCGATTCAAGGGAGAGTCGTCACAACTTGGGAACCGCGAATTCTCGCGCAGTTTTCACGATATTAGGTTTACACACGACCTTCCTGGGTGCGATTTCAAGGTAAAGAGAGGTCTTGATAGGAATTCATTTGCTTTGAAATCGTATATTATGCCATTTCGGTTGCATATGTGAAGGTCCTTGGCGGGTCGCGGGGCTCTATGACTGGATTAGGTTTAGCACGATTGGAGTGGGGCGCTGGGATAGAAAGCGCGAGTGTCTTGAGGGGTAATCTGTTTTCGAATTTTACTGTACAATGAGAATGTTTTTAAGAATTTGGGAAAGGCAGAGGAGCGGCGTTTGTAAGCGTAATTCGCATTTGGTAAGGTATCCAGCGTGTATGAGTTGACAGGCTTGACATGTTGGAAAAAAAAAATGGTGGAACTTTGCTTACTGTCTTTCTCTTCGACTTTGTTCTAGGCAAAAGCTCTTGTGATTCCGAAGACGTAACGCACGCATATATCCTAAAACTAGTATCATTTCCACGCTGCATTTGCTCTCACAAGACCAACTGGCCCGCGGTTTTGGTTTGGCCACTGCGCGACTGAAAATCATCAGAGACTAACCCAAGGGGGTTCGGAAATAGCCGCTAACTAAAGAGACACCCCACGGCCACGATGTGGTTGTGAAAAAGAAGGCCTATGAATTGATGACAGTGCCAATAGGTCATTGCGGAGTGCTGGATTGTGGGAGAGTGATGAATTGAGGGAGAGTGCTGGATTGGAAGATAGTGGTAAATTGAGGGAGAGTGGTAAGTTGAGGGAGAGTGATGGATTGAGGGAGAGTGATAAGTTGAGGGAGAGTGGTAAGTTGAGGGAGAGTGGTAAATTGAGGGAGAGTGGTAAGTTGAGGGAGGGTGATGGATTGAGGGAGAGTGCTGGATTGGAGGAGAGAGCAAGTGAATTGAGAGCAAGTGATGGATCGAGAGAGAGTGTGGCGAATTGAGAGATAGCTACATACGCGATTTCTAAATAGATTCCTTCAGTTGGGTTATCTCAAAATCCCCAGAAATATTGTTCGTCGCAACCGTCAAAACTCGAGGGGTAAGACGGGTGGACACTTGCTCCTAGAACATTAGTGTGGCAAATGATGGCTTTTCCGGACGATGTTAAAAAAGATCATGCAAAGTGATTCACATATTTTCCCGGTGCCGGAAACTGTGATACGGTGGGCCGGCGCTGGGAAAGAAAGCGTGTTTGTCTGGGGGGTAATCTGTTTTCGAATTCTACTGCAGATGGTGGATGTTGCTAATGTCTCAGTGCCGAATATATGCAGAGTCACGGTGGTTTTCCTTCGTCTGCCAGCTTTCCTCCTTGTCAGGGTCGCCTCTCAAGTTAGGACTGATTAGCCAGGATCAGTTGTCCCTATTTTTGTAGCGAGATTCTGTACGCGTCATGATTCCAGTTCAAGTCATGTCCATCAGAATCTTTTAGGCCAAATACAAATTTTCACTTCTAGTTCCTCCTAGAATCTTTATTTTATTTAAATTTTTTTCTACGACTGAATTCCACTCTTGACAGACCGGAGCTATTATAGCATTTTCTAAGTGGGTTGGAATTGAACGTGAGGAATGAAATAGTACTGTATAATATCCGATTGTCTAACAATCGACTATGAAAGGATCACTAACTATTCAGAGCACTAACAAAGGCACTGTCTTCGCAAAGCGTAAAATGAAATATTTATTTCCTGCACTCCATATAGTACAGTCCGTGCATTGCTTTCGTGTCATCAATAACATACCCTAAGCTTTGGCATAACATATCCGCATACTGAGCAATCCGCATAGTGGCCATTTGATTTGCTTTTCTTTATTTTTAGCCTGCCTATACTGAATAAGTATTATACAAGACCAAACCAAATCTTTATAATATATTACTTACAGAACAGTACACGGAAACGACTGTGGCGGTGCAGGTCCTGGTAAAGGTAATGTAAAATCTCTTCACATTGTGACGACCATGTAATGGGCTTCCCTTCATATTACGCCAATCCATGTCTTGGAACATACAGCTGTTAAATGCCCACTCGATTGTAACGACATCTTGGAATTCTAAATCAAACCTCCACACGGCGCATTCTTTAGAACAATATTGGTTGAGAAAGGGAATTGAAGAGGCATATGCTTCAAAAATATCCCCTACAAAAATTGGTATCATCTGATTGGATTTGCGTCGCTGAAAAGTAAATAATATACACTCTAATTAAAACACAGTATAGTACTACCAACTATGAAAACCTATTGTTTTACTTCACCCTTGATCTTGTGCATCGGTCAGGAAACCTGATGTCCGTCCAAGCTTGCCGCAGGAAGACCGTATCAATATCTGGGAAATGAGATCCAATTTGCCTTAGGGTCATCTTTTGACTCTTGAAGTCACGCAGCTTTCGTTTCTCTTTCGCGTTGAGTTTCTTTTGTGATTTTGCTTTGTCCACATCATCTGGACAGTGCTGAGTCGATTGTTGGTTTGCCCCCCTAGTGAGAGGTCCGCGAAGGCTACTGGCCTGATCCTCACCACGAGGAGTCATTTTACCTCGGTAGGTAGGAGGATGGCTTTTACGCTCAATTTTTGTAGAAGAACATCCGTTGCTGTCTGTCGTGAACGTGACAGAATCTTTTAGCAAGGCTTCCTTCTCATTTGCTTTGCTGGTCACAAAGCTTGGTGGGGAGTATAGTGACTGTCTCATATCACTCAGACTTGGTTTGATTCCAACCTCACTTAGAGAGCAATTGAGCAAGTCAAGCTGAGAGGTAACCTACTCATAAGTCTGGCGCATATTCTCCTCCGCCTAGAGATCAGATGTGTCGAGGGTCCGAGAAACACTGATCTCAATAGTAGAATTGGGCTGAACGGCAAGGCTTTGGCCGGGAGACTGTAAGCGTGTCGTATCCCCAAACTGTTTGCTTTTGATCTTATGCTTATATAGAGAGTTTGGTTGTATGAAAGCTTGATCGTAAGGTTGAGGTCCCTGATTTTGATCGACTATAGAGAATTCGAGGATCCTCGGATCAATGAATTCCTCCAATCCGGGAG
The DNA here is from genome assembly GCA_030142185.1 of Penicillium thymicola. NCBI lineage: Eukaryota > Fungi > Ascomycota > Eurotiomycetes > Eurotiales > Aspergillaceae > Penicillium > Penicillium thymicola. The sequence goes on from LACB01000472.1 coordinate 18,335, forward strand.
TTGTTAGATTTGACCTATATAGTGAACTTGATCGGGAAAATCAAGAAACAACTAGGCTGCTTCCGCTACTTTCAGTTGACTTATTACTGAGACTCGAATAGAAAAGTTGCTCCGGATGTTCCTCGACAAACGAATACAATGTAGGAACAGGCATGAATACGTTTTCTGACAGTTGATACTTATATTCGTGACGCGGAGGTGGGTAGCGGTAGAAGCGGAGTTTCTTCGGAAGCTGCTCCTCTGGCTCCATGGAAGATACTTACGTTTCTACGTTATAGGAACGCTTTCTCTTTCTCGGAAGCTTTAGATTTAACCATATCGCTTTGTTCAGCTTGTGGGTATCATGTAAATGATGTCGAAGGCCACGTTCATTGGCGAAAGCTTAGCCACAGCCATAGATTGGCTTCGTTCTAGACCCCTAGTCTCCAAGTATATGCCTCTCTTCAATATATTGCTTTAGATTGCCGCTTTTCGACCATTAGTACAGTCGGTCTTCCGATTCGAGATCCAGATTTATATCCTATAAGCAGAAGGGGCAGTAGCCGGGCCGGATGACTATATGGCGGTATACAATCACCTCATAGTGCTATATTTTCTATAACTAAAGATAGGAAGAGTAGTGGTCTCGCCATTGACTTGATTTCAACCATTCTATACACTCGTAATAAAACTTTAACTATGATTCTAAGACTTTAAGATCTAAAGCAACCTCACGTTGAATGTAGTTGTGAATATGAGCACTTCTATCCGGTTTTTTTAGACTAGGGAAGTCAGCATTCGTTTTAGTATCATATAATAAGGCAACTCACCGTTTGATTTCTTTAAGGCAACCTCTAGCGGGGTAACGACCTTAAATAGGGCTTTCCTATAGAAGGTAAGCTACCCCGAAATCGCGTTTATAATAAGCTTTTAGATTATCCACGAAAAGGAGCATTTCATTGAACGAAAGCTCCTTATTAGAAGATATCAATATTAAAATCCGGGCGATTTCGGGTATAAGTAAGGATTAAGCCTACGTAGAAACGTTATCGTTACTAATCACTAGCTCTTCTTTACCCCTATTAAGGATCCTTTAGTCTCGTCTTTCTTATACCTAGCGGTTCTAGTATTGCTTTAGTTCTATAAGACGAAGTCGAATCGAGGCCTTTCTATAGTTTAGCTTCTCGGTAGCTAAAAGCTCCTTATCGTCGCTTGATTCCTTAAGTTACTCGATCTAACGTCTAGTATCGACGAGTTCTAGTATCTATAGGATACTCGCCTTAATTTCAGCTAGCAATTCCCCTAGAAGTCCACGCTTATAAAACTTCTTAATACCTTAGAAGTACTCGATATAATATAACTATTTTTCTTCTCCTAAAATGGCCGAGACTAGATCAATCGGAGAGTAGTATAATAAATACTTTTTAGGGTATATCCCCGTATCTTTATATCTATAAATCTAAGATACTAAGGTAGAGCTATAGTTTTCTATACCGGGAATTAGTAAATATACTCCTTTAATAAGCTATGAGCTTTAACTACCCTACCTTTAACAATACTTCTAAGATACTTCCGAATCATATAAATAGTCAAACTCTTACTATATCTAGCGGTTATGACTATTCTATATAGTAACTTATAAAACCGCTCCTTATAGGGTGGAACGTCTTATAAGCTATTAGCTATAACATTTCTAAGAATAGGCTTTTTTAGATATTTATCCTTTTAGTGTAGTTTTATAGGCTTTCTACTTAAAAGGTTAAACTAGGCAAAGTCTTCTACCGTTTCGATACTAAATAGAGTACCGTACTAGAGGGCAATAGATAGGAGAATATAACTAGACGCGAATTATAGCCTCTTAGTGTCACGAATACCGATTCCGAACCTTAACTTTTAGTTAGCGAGTAAGCTCTTAATTTAAGCTACCCTTTTCGAGGCTTTCTTTTTAGTATTTAACTTATACTATATAGTCTAGGTTTCGACTCCTTTTAAGCTACTTTTAGTTGACTTTATACTCTACCGTCTAAGGTTCCGAAGAGGATAGAAATAAAAATAGATCGATATCTTATTTAGTAATTAGCTACGTATAATCTTAACGTCGTAATGCTCTTACCTTATATCTTAGGCCCTTTTTATTTCTATCCTTATAAGCTAGTATAAAAGCTCTAATCCTTACTCCGGTAAAAAGATATAGTTAAAGAGCTAGCGTAATAGTAGCCTTAAGCAATCTAGGTATAAACCGTCGATAATCCGCTCGCTATATAGAGGATATTACTCGGAGAAAATCCTTCCTAGTAAAGCCGTGGGCTAGATCCTCGATATTCTCAATCGTTCCTTCGTCTTCTATTAATGTTCTCTTTACCTACTATACCTAAGTTAGTTTAGCTTCCATTCCGGAATATAGAAAGTAAGATCTATAAAGGGGCTTATACTAGTTATCTCTTTCCGGTCTTCTAATACAATTTTAATTTGCATTTTTTCTTTAAATCTACCAAACAGCCTCTCCGTATAATTAAGAACCGATATTATTATTAGCCGTCTATTCTTACTTTTTTTCCCTCGCGCTAAATAACTATACTACCGGAGAAATTCTTTAATAAGTATATAGTCTAGAACCGTATAGCTAGGCCCTAATTTATAGCCCTCGATTCGATATAGTATAATAAACCTAATAGTAAGTAAGTAACTTATTCGTCGGATATACCTTATATATAAGTGAACGTCAACTTACTTTATCTAAAGATTAATAGCCTAGTAGTACATCCTCTTGGTCTTAGGTATTCTTTTATCTTTCTCTCGAATAGAATCTTTATCTATATAAGCGCTAAAAACATAGCTACTCTCTTATAGTTGTTTATAGCGCTTCTCTTTAGCGATCTTATCTTATTAAGCAAAGAAGTTTTTTCTACCTATAGCTTGATAGATTCCCACAAAATATAAAAAAAGGCGAAGAGCTAAAAGGATGAAGTAGAAAACCGATAAAGCTATCTTATAGGGTTAGAGCAAGGAAATAGTTCCAATTTATAACTCAGTAATTTGAATTGACCTAAAACTTTGCTCCTACATCGCCCCGTTATAGATGAGCTCGGTGCCTTCCAATTTTGCGTCATCGTGTTTTAGTGCGTTATTTTTTAAGGGGGAAACGAGACTAGAGGATCGCGCACCTCAAGAAATCGGGGCATGGTGAGAAGTGAGGGCCATCAAAAAGTGATCGCAAAATAAACAATATTGTGGGG
>LACB01000473.1:0-21497 GCA_030142185.1 Penicillium thymicola
GGGGGGGATTTATACCTTTCCAGTGGCTCCAATGCAAACAGGGAAACTGCGCGCAGTAAGCGAGTTTTGGCCGAAAATGGAAGGCACCTGGCACCTGATCCTGGGGGCTGGTTACCTACTTGGGTATGTACCCAGGTAGTTGAAATTGGCGAGACGCCGTATCTACATGATTTCTCACCATGTCTCCCCAGGCCATCAATATGTACCTCCGTTGTCTCACGATTTCATACATGTGAGTCGTTGAGAATAGTTTCCAGTCTCCTTCCTATATGGATCTCTACATTTCAAATACCATCGAGTAGCCATTGGTACCAGTTTCACTTCGACTTCGTCCAAGTGTCAGGGTTCCCCTGTGGACGAAGCTTGATTCTCATCATGTCCGAATCAGACTCCAACACGACGCTCGACTGGCTTCTTGATTGATTATGCCTGGCCTAGAATGTGTGTCGGTTTTACATGAAGGTGGGCTTTCTATGATAGTAATGGAGAAGTAGATGGATTAAGAGTGTGACCTCCGACTATGGTAGCTCAGTGGTTCTCGTTGTCCCAGGACTCCTCCATATCCCTTGGTAAGGAATTCCCTAGAGATCGCAGTCAACTCCATTCTATTCTTTCTCGACAAGTAGATGTGGTCATATTTGAGCAATGGTTTAGTCCTCATAATGCAGTATAAGGAACACCTGCCGAACATTGATTTCATAAACAAACCTGATACAAGACTGTCAGGGCAGCGTTCTCCCAATAGCCCCTTCAGAGCACTACTTCCTTTACAAGTAGGCCTACAGTGGATTATTTGGGTCGATCTCTCCCGAAGTTCCAGCCCATTGCCCTAGCAATTTTAGGTCTTGTATACGATATTTATATTGAATAAATCGAATAAGAATTAGCCCTTCCCTCGCTGCTTACAAGCAGAGTTTCATGGGCCATTATACCCATGATACTCTAACATTGGGGCGAAAAGAAATACTTGCTACTAGCGGTCTAAAGTTAACCTCCCATCACTTCCGATGTTTCTCCCTAATAGTTCGGTTCCACGCTTTCGGTTGATCTTGGAGGTTTCCGGTGATCTATGTTACATAGGCGAAGGCGTAATTTACCACCATCACAAATAGTTATTCTTATATCTAGAACAATGTAAAAGAAGGAAGAGAAAAGGAAGAGAAAAGAAATCCTAGCAAAGATCACAAGCCGCCCATGTACCCCATGGAAGTAATCCTCGAGCGTCTTAGTCCCAGCTAGTATTCGACAATTTGCCGCTCTTAGGTAAATAGACTAAGTAGCTGGCCATGTATTAGAAGTTGGATTCATCTGTATTTAGGAGGAAATTGAAAAAGAATCTTACATATCATTACTACATAGCTAGTAACAGGTAAACATTTGCGAAGGGGGTATCACTCAAACAAAAAGGAAAAAAGAAAGACAGCATCGCACGGAAACTTAAAATCCTATCGAATCAAGACGAAAATGTCGAAGCCTTAACTCGTCTTCCACGGTCTTTCGTTCTGCAAGAGTCAACATATCCTCTGGGTCTATTTCATCACCGCAAAGGCTGATTCTGAGAATTGCATTAGCACATCCACACGACTGAAGTCTCTGCATCATGCCGAGATCCTTTTCAAGTGCCGCCTTATCGATGCCACCTTGCTGTGAGCTCACGGACCATTGTGACAGGTAGGGATCTTCAGAATTCGACCCCGTCCGGATGGTATTTTTTTTATCGACCACTCGGCATGCAAGTTGGCTTTTGAAGACGTTCCTACGATAGAGTTTCTCTTCAAATGTTCCACCGGTGATCATTCTGTAGACATAGACTGGCTTCTCTTGGCCGATTCGAAATGCCCGTCCGATGGCTTGTGCTTCCCATGTGGGGTTGAATAGGAAATCAAATATGACAACTCGATTCGCCGCCTGAATGTTCAAGCCGAGTCCACCGGCATGAGTTGAAATGAGACAGACATGGGTTGTGGGATCGTTGTTGAAAATCTGAACTCGCTCAGGGCGGCCAGCCGCACCCACATTTCCGTTGATGAGACAATACTTCCTCGACACTCTGTCCATACATTTCGCCAGATAATCCAATGTTGGAATACTGGACGAAAACACGAGGACCTTGTCACCAAGTGCGATTGCCTGTTTGACAATCTCTTCTAGTATCACCACTCGGCTGGATAGGTTGGGATCCAGCAAGTCAGGAACCCCGTTCAACAGACTCGTCAGTTCAGGAGACATTACAGTTGGACCGGTTTTCTCTTCGGCGGGCATGTTCCAGAGAGGTGTAACGTAGTCATCGCTGTTGGCACTTTTCGGATTATGGGGGGCGCTTTTGACATCTCGAGTTTCAAGACTTGCTTTAAGGAGGGCGGGGTGGATACAACATAGCTGTAAAAGGCTGAGGAAGGACATAAGCTTCTTGCTCACACTTTTGAGCTTCTCAGCCTTTACGTCATTGACGAAGAGGTTGTACAAATCCTTTTGATAACATGTTGGCTCGATGTAAACAGCGAATTCGTATTTCGGTGGCAAATTAGCTGTCAGTGCGGACATGTCCATCCTCTGTACCTTCGGGCTGATGATCGCGAGCAATAGCTCCTGACGCTGGAGTGCGTGTCTTCGCCCTTCCCTGGTGCTTTCAATATGCGATCCATTTTCGATGGGTTTGATGAATGTGTCATCGAAATCCGTAAACGTTCCGAGATATTTAGGGGCAACCCAATCAATCATCCAATAGTAGTCTTTCAAACCATTGGACAATGGAGTGCCTGTGAGGGCAATCCGCTTCCGGGTGCGGAGGCGAGAGGCGGCCTCGAAAATATGGGTCTCGGTGTTGCGTAAAGCCTGAGCTTCATCGGCCACAACAAGAGTTGGGCTTTCTACCAACCAACTCTTGACAGATTCGTTGATCGATTGTTTTTCGAGATCCTCATCCTGCCCCGCATTGCTCTTTACAAAATTGCGGAACATGTCATAACTGATGATGAGGATGCCACCCTCCTCCTCATTCCATGCACATATCTCTTCGGTTCGCGAAGACTTTGCCAGAATGGGCCGAACTTTTCCCATTTTATGATTATCAGGAGCCCAAATTTTGAACTCCCTGCACCAATTTTGGATGAGGGATGCCGGGCACAGTATCAAAGTTTTCATATGGCGCAGTTCCTCGGGGATCTGACACTGAATTGCCGGGTCTGGCGATGCGCCAGCAGTGGCAATGGTGTCGAGTAGTGATATGCTATGCAGAAGTTAGCAGAGCCCCAATGAGTCAGACAATTATCACGACTATCACAACTTACACTTGCATTGTCTTGCCCAACCCCATGGTATGGGCTAACAAACACCCTTCTGGTCGTTTGTTCTCAACGATTTCCCGGAACATAAACTGAACGCCATGGAGCTGATGTGGCTGAATCCGTCTGCCGATAAATGGGTCAAGCTGGATAACAGGATCTCCGAACGAAACTGGCATTACGGGTGTTTCCTCATAGGAAATTCGGGACTGGAGGTCCCGTTTGGCTTCATCTTGGTTCGCCTGGCGTTTCTGGCCATCTTTCTGGGCCCGGTTCATACTCATTGCGGCGGCCATTCTCTTTTGTGGGACCAGCTGTTGCTGGGTGGGACTCCTTTCATGAGGTTGGACACGAGACGACCAAGTCACCCATTTTCTGTATCCCCTGATGAGATCATTCAAACATCCCCAGAATGGTGCGAATTGGTCTTCCTCCAGGCCATCTCCCATCACCACAAGCGCAGCCTTGACTTCTTTTGCTGTAAAGGCGCCGGAAGGGACTTGGATAACATTAATCCACGACACGAACAAGGCGGTCATTAGCATTGCAGAGTGGCTCTCCTCGGGATCCATTTCCCCAATCTCCGGTGAATTGTCAGACATGTGTTTCAGCGCATCTCGCGCATAATCTCGATAAAGACAAGGCATGTAAGAGCCGAGAAACGTAGAAAGCTGATTGAGTCGATTCTTTGGCAGACCTATGAGGGCTTTCGCTACCAGGTGAAGTCGGTTTCCACTCTCCTCAATAGTTGCCCACATCATGGAATAGACATCTTCAAACACACGCGCAGCCTCATCGGTTTCACCACCGTTGTCACTCGTCACTTCCACGGACTCACGTGTGTTGGGGCGCACCGGGTCGACACGATGGGTCATTGTCTCCATGTGACTTTCTGCTCCAAGCTCATTCGAGGGCAGCGCCACGTCCGAGGAAAACGGCAGAATTGTCATTGGTATCAGTGGTGAAGTTGGACTGTCTTGGTGGATGCTATCCTTATTCAGGCGACGCCTCTTGACGGCCGGGGGCTCGTACTTTTCTTCTTCGTAGAAAAGATGGCTGAGGTCATCGTCTGAAGAGTAGTCACGGAAAGGTCCACCGTGATAAGCTTCGCGAGGACGTGGTTCCTCCTCGTCATGTGCAATATCACCCTCTTCAGGGTCGTCTTCAGATTGTTTTAGTGACTCATCATCCTCCACTTCTCCCGTGTCACGCACGGAGTCCGTATCCGAACTCAGATTCTCATCTCCAATGTCATGAACGGAATCCAACCCCGAACTCAGACTCTCTTCGCCGTCTGAACTCACTTTGCGCTTTTCTGGGCGCGGGGTGCGTGGAGGACGACTAATTTTTGCCGGTGGGCTAGCTTTTTCAAGAACAGAAAGCTTCCATTGATCCAAGCAAATATCATTGATAGTGGGGTCTAAGCATGCACAAGCTTGAAGCAAGGAAGAACGCGAGGAGTGTTGTGCCTCAGCGAGTGCTTTGCGGAGAGCTTGACACCGTTTCTCCAGGTGGGCGAGCCGTGTCGAAATCTGGGTTTTCGTGCTCGGAAACTTTTGGCCTCGGACCCAAATTTGAAACCCTTTTGGCTGCTCTTTCGGCAATCGAGTTTCGATGAACTGGCTTTTCCGCGAATTAATGTATTCATCGACGATTTCATTGAATTCAGCGTCACCCAGGGTTCCAGACGTATCGGGTGGAGTGTCCGGGCGAGACTGCCCCTCATCCTCTTCCATTTCCTCCCGAGTCTCCGTATCATATTCAGATTGGGAGTTGGATTCTCCAAGAAGCGAGAGAACATCTGCATCGTTTGGGGGATAAGCCTTTACAAGATGATCATAAAAGGCATCGTTGCCGTAGGTGGGATTAGGAGCACGTTGCTGATGAGGCGAACGTGGCTCCAGGAGAGAAGATGGCGGAGGTCGTTCGATGATTGTGGTCTCCATCCGGCGAGGTTTCTTTCTCTCTGTTTGGGCCGGTGAAAGGGCATCATGAAGAGAGTTTGTATTGGTAGCATCATCAGGGGTAGTGGGGTTGATAGGATTATCAAGGGGGGCGTTGGGGACAGTGACATTGAGAGGGGGTTCAGGTGAAAGTTCATCTTCACTGAGAACTACTTTGAGAGCCTGGTGTTGCTGTTCCTGTTGCGCCTGGAACTTCGGCGATCGTCGCTGTAGCCATTTTTTGGCTTGCATAAGATACTGGCGGTGTGCAATAACTTTGATTCCCAATTCTTTAACATAATGGTCATTTAAGAGAAGAAAACCCGAGCCTGAGATCATATTTTCCCGGAGGGAGATCTCCAGAGCCACAAGATCTGGGCAAGCCAAATTGTAAGACCACTCTCCTGGTTTGTCACGACAGATGAAAGTGACAAGCTCGTCGACTGTCCAGTCTTGGGGGTCTTTGCTTGAAGACATGTTTGCTTGGGGGGCCTGTGGATTAGCAAGCAGTTCAGATGTGCCAGGTGCGCATTTCTCCCAAGGATATAACCGGGCAAGAGAAAAGCTTGGAATAAACACAGGTTTGTCTTACCGTGTCAAGACCCCCGGTGCCAGTCGACGAGAAGTCAATGAAAATCGAGTGTGGGCTCAATCAGTAACAATGAAGGATGAGCTAATTAGTTGATCAGAATAAATTGAACGAGGAAGAGGGGTTAAAAGAGAGAGTTTGGAGGGGAGATTAAAGAGAATAGAAGAATAGATGAAAATAAAAGAGGGGGAGGACCTCAATTATAAGAAAACACGTCCACAACCCTCCTCCTTCCCAATCTGTGTTCTACGTGAAGCTCTTGTTTTGTGCTGGTATTTCACTAGGCGGTGAGTTGTTATTGGCTAGAATGGGACCAATTATCCTCCAATTGAAGGCGGGAGATCCAGGCGGTCAAGCGTCCTGTGTTCATGCCTCAGGTGTCAATACATGCCCCACCAATTACAAATCCCCAGAATTCCTCAGGATGTCCCGGAGCCTCGGTGAGGTTGGGATCTTTGCAAAGTCTACGCAACTTGGGAAGGTGGTTAAGTACCCTAGTAAATCAATTCCTGTTCACTAGCAAAATGGCAGAATCAATCTATTCAAACTATCCGCCAGACCTGTCCCCAGCTCAACAAAGATTTCTGGTCACATCCGTGAAAGACTGGGCTATTCAAAATGGTCTTGCTGTTCGACCATCCCCGGCAATTATCCCAGCTGAAGCAGATTCAAATGGGGTGTTGGCTACAAATGCGCCAGTGACATTGTTCCCCAGTCCGTTCCCCAGAGCTTGCTTCGAGGAAGCGACTGCTCTCCAAGAGATCTACAACGAACTTTATGCTATGATCACATGCAATGAAGAATGGCTAGGGAAGATCGTGGAAGGGTAGGGACATGTCTGCTCTGGCGCGGTTCATTGCTAATAATTGGGTATTTACAGGCTCATTGAAGTGGATGACTTTGTCTCGAACTTGTGGAAGGTTCATCTGGATATACGAAAGGAGGGATATGTTCAAAACCTGTCACTGGGCCTCTTCCGATCCGATTACATGGCCCACGTTCTACCTACAGGTCTCCCGGCAATAAAGCAGGTTGAATTCAACACGATCTCGTCATCGTTTGGAGGACTTTCAGCTCTTGTGCGACAAATGCACACCGAGCTTCTTGCCTCGCCGCCGGGGTCATCCATCAATTACCCACCCCATCCCCTGCTACAATCCGGGGTTCCACCTGAAAACACCGCAGTGGAAACTCTCTCGGCGGGTTTGGCAGCAGCCCATGCGGCCTACGGAGTGTCCAAGTCCTCCCCGGCCCTCCCTCTTTGTGTTCTCTTTGTAGTCCAAGAGACAGAGCGGAATGTTTTTGATCAGCATGCCCTCTCGACACAGCTCAAGACAGTTCACAACATTCCAGTCTTCCGTGTGGCCAGCGTCGATGTCTTGGATCAAACATCCATTCCCAGCTCAAACTCCTCGCGGCCGTTGTTGTACCAGGCCCCTCACTCCCCCGACTCAACCTTCGAAGTAACAACTGTTTATCTTCGTGCTTACTATGCACCAGACGAGTACAAATCAAGCCGTGACTGGCAGGCCCGTACCCATCTGGAGCGCTCTGCTGCGATCAAGTGTCCCACGGTGCTCAATCAGCTGTCTGGCTGCAAGAAAGTCCAGCAGGTCTTAGCAGAGCCGACAGGGCCAGATCATCTTTCAAGCTTTTTGAAGGGCATTAAATCTGCGCTTGTTGAAAGGGTTAGGGATACCTTCGCCCCGCAATATGACCTGTCGATCGACAGTCAAGGTCGCGATCTAGCCCTCAATCCAGATACTGCCCTGAACCATGTGCTCAAACCACAGCGTGAAGGGGGTGGCAACAATGTCTATAAATCCGATATCCCAGACTTTTTGCGATCCATTCCAGAATCTGATTGGAGAGGCTGGGTGCTTATGGAACTCATCAACCCTGCAGCCAATGCCCAGAATGTTGCCTTACGGAATGACGGTGAGGTCATTCGAGGAAACGTCATCTCTGAGCTTGGTGTTTATGGTACAATTCTTTGGGAGAATACTGGGAAGATTTTACACAATGAACAAGGCGGGTATCTGTTGAGAACTAAAGGTAAAGAGGTGAATGAAGGTGGCGTTGCCGCGGGATTCTCCAGCTTGGACAGTGCTCTTTTGTTCTAGGGAACACATAGTTACCTTGTTTCGATACCTGATTCCCATGCATTGCACCTGTGATTGGCTAGTGTGTATGACATAATCACAATTAGTTTGCATTGCATTACTCTTCAATCGGTTCATTAGCTCCTATCATCTCCTCGTTATATACAGACGAAGGGTTACTTGTCACCGTCACAGCCTCCGCACGTATAAATGTGCCCTCGCAAATGTTTGTTTTTGGAGTCTTTGCTCCTAGGACAACAAAAGCTTCTTTGCGCTGTCTGAAAACAACATTCTCATCGCTCTCGCAATTGTCCTTCCTACTCACGTCCTCGCGAAAGGAACTTGTCATTCAATGTTCACGTAATTCAATCGCGTCCCCTTTCTTCTCCTTCACCTATCTACCAATGGCAGGAAGGTGTTGAGGATCTTGATGGCTACTGCCCAGGTGGTTATCATCCGACTCACATCGGCGATCGATTCTTTGACGGTCGTTATGAAATCGTTCACAAGCTTGGCCATGGGAGCTATTCAACCGTCTGGCTTGCCAAAGATCATCTGGAGCCAAGATATGTCGCTCTTAAGATTCTCATAGCCAGTGCCTACAAAATTTCCTCAGAGAATAAAATCTTACGCGCATTAAGCACCCAAGGAACACACCATGAAGGAAGTGCCTATGTTTCATCGCTCTTAGATGGTTCACTATTCATGGACCCAACGGCTGCCATCTCTGTATCGTGAGCGAAGTCGCTGGGTGCAGTGTCGCACAATCAAAAGAGGCTAGCATGACTTGGAAGTTCCAAGTCAATGTGGCGAGGGCAATATCAGCTCAACTCCTCCTTGGGCTAGACTATATTCATTCTCATGGTATCGTGTATGGAGGTAGGTCTAGGCGGGGAATTCTTCATTAAATAGATTTTAAGGCGCTAATTCTTGAGATATAGACTTACATCCAAACAACATCTTATTCAAGCTTCCAAAAAATTGCAGTATCGACAGATGAAAGTTATATCTTCACCTTGGGCAACCCCAAAAGTTGCCAGTGAAGCGCCTGGATAATAGGGTGAATGGATCTGAAGTACCGAAATACTGCGTTCCACCTGCCATGATCTTCCAGTCAAGCGAGGATATTGCTCATGCTCAAATTCTGATATCGGATTTTGGCGAATCTTTCTTCCAGAATGAAGAACGCAAGGAGTTGCATACCCCTATCCTACTTAAGCACCAGAAATAACTTTTCCACGAGCGAGCTAGCCAGGCTAGCGATGTGTGGACACTCGCGTGCACTCTCTACGAAATCCTCGGTGGACGTCCATTATTTGAAGGCTTCATGCCAGACCAAGACCATGTGATTGCCGAGATGGTCAGCACTCTAGGACATCTTCCGAAGCGGTGGTGGAATTCATGGCGAAATACGAAGGATTTTTTTCTCGAAGATGGTTCGTGGAGGCTAGATACTGAACGCTGTCATGCGCCGTACTCTCGACCGCTGCATGAACGATTGCGTATCATGGGACGAGGGGAAAACCCCATGACTTGCGAATCTGGTCCCGAAGAAATGACTTCTCTTGAGAAGCTGTTGAGGGCTATGTTGACCTACGAGCCGTCAGGACGAGTTACCATTCGTACCGTACTTGGATTCGATTGGATGAATCGATGGGGACACGAAGCTAGGGACCAAGTTGAGTCGTCTATGTGAGCACTGGGTAATATGCTATCTGCAATGGGAACAGAGGAAATAACCTTACTTTTTGTCGAAGTTTTGAGAAGATGAAAGAAATGATAATTCGTTCGTGAGGGGCTTAACTAGACAGAATGGCCATTTAGCCACAGATCCTGCAGCAGCTCCTTCGCCGTCTTTCTATCTTCTGGTCGCCATTGGCGCATCCCTGTCGTTATTTTAAATACCCAATCCAATCCTTCATCAAGCCCACTGAGTAATGATAAAGAGGACTAGGCTCAGACATTAGATTCCCGAGTACTCTAGACTACTGTCTACGTGCGGCCATTCGAGCAATGACATGGTACAGCCTAACGGTAAAGATGAAGTTATGAGTAAGGGCGACAATAGAAAAGAAACCAGAGGTGGAGACAACATAAGTAGGGCCTAGCTGCAATCTTCTCCGGCGAATAAAAAAAGGGGTGGCTGTGGGAGCAGAGGTGGTTCGCCGTCATATCTATCAAACACATTCTAACGTGCTTTATTAACTCTGTGTATCCTTGAGATATGTACTCCAGTAAACTTGAATCGAACTCTGACTTCTTCCCAAAAATTGCTCCGAGAATAGCCTTATCACTTCTGACCAAGGAAGCTTTCGTTCTCTCCTTAATTCCACTAAGAGGTTCTTTTCCTCAAATAAGGATACTTCAATGGGTGGTAGGGTGTCTAGTATCGCCTAGTAGACTAAGACTGGTTAGGTAGATGTCATCTTCCTTAATAGAGGTCGTTATGCGATAGGCGGTATTGTTTATATACGAGTTAGGTACTAGGGAGATCTTCCACTTATTAAAAGTCGATATATCAATCTCCTATAGGTATAGAGACTTCTAAAGTAAATTGAATTTGGATTGAATTTGAACTGAAGCTGAATTGAATTGTTGTACAGAGCGGTTAGTCATTCCCAAGAAGACGGATAACCGCAGAGTCCGCCGTCAGACGATCGGTTGGTAGCATCAACGCTGAAAGAACAACACTCCACATACAGCCTGCCATTTGCATTGCATCCTGCATCCAGGCAAGCCCTCACAAGCTTCTCAAAGCCACAGGCCGCCGCCGAGTAAAGTAGCCAAAATTGGTGATACCCACCACCTGTAATTTTGCTTTGGACGTCAATATTTTCCAACAACAGTTCTGAAACTTCCACATGGCCTCTTTCTGCGGCAAACCTTAGTGGCCACAGTGGGGTTGAATCGGGATCGGGATCGGCTCCACGGTCCAGCAAAAATTGAACTGTCTCAATGTTCCCGGTATCCGCCGCCATGGCCAACGGGGTGTGTTGATTGGCATCTATGTGGTTGACTGGGGATCCTGAACCGACAAGGAAGCGCGCGATATCGAGGTTGTGCCATGATGCATTGATTGCCAGTCCCAAGATAGTGGAATAGTTGGATTGAGCAAGATCTGCCCATTCGGGACAAGCTCTCACAAGGACTTTGAGGGTCTCAAAGCAGCCTTCTTTGGAAGCGTTGAAAAAGTCCCGGGGGCGCGGGACGAATCCAATCTTCTCGATCAAGACTTGCAAGGCTTCTGCATGGTCGGTCGCAAGCGCCGCTGTCCAGGGAGGCCAGTCTCGGATTGAAGACAGCTCAAAATACTCCCAGTCCATTATGAACCACGACTCTATTCCATCGTCATTATTTTCCCATGAGTACATAGGGTCAGCTCCATAGTCGAGAAGTAGCTTGATAATATTTGCGTGGCCACGGAGTGCTGCAAGGGTTATGGGCTCTGGTGAGTAACCTTCGTCAAAGGTAAACCATGTCTGGGCGCCCTGCTCGATCGATTTTCGAACGGTTGCTTCTTGGCCGTGGTAGGCGCCCCAAGCAATGGCAGGATTGTAACTGTTGTCGACATTAATGCAATACAGATATGGATTGAGAAGATTGTAAAGACCACGGTTCACTTGGGATACAGCGTTGATGTCTTTCTCGCATTCAAGGTTCTCCACAATGAGCCAGAAGATCTCGAGCGGAAGGTCGGTCAGAATTCGTTCAGGCATGATGGGACAATTTTCAAACGAGCTGGGATGAAGAGCGAGAAATTGTTAAGCGGGAACTTTGGACGGAGATAGAGAACTCATGAGAACTCATGAGGACCGATGAGACCGGGCCAGCCAAGTAGGACGGCAAGGCGAAACGAGGTGACAAGGGGATGAGGCGAGACGAAGGGACGAAAGGAGACAGTCCTCGTATGGGATATGGAATTTGAAAAAGAAAGAAAGAAAAGTGGCGAGGCCTCGCCGTCTTGAGGGTCTTCTATTCTAACCAAATTGCGCAGAAGAGATACGAAGAATATCTGGAGGCAGCCTAAATACAGAGAAAAATGTAGGCAGAAATAGGTCAAATCATTTTCTTTCTCGGCTGGTTTGCCATATTTCCACTACAGCTTTGACCGGCAGTTTGTCTGACAGCCTTCGAGACCAGATGGCCCATCGTAGATCTGTGTCTCTACTAGTCGAGTGTTTATCTGGACGAACATATTGGTCAGCTCACTTGCAGTTGACTTCAAACTGAAAAGCTAGAGCACATATGCAGACGTACGTGTTGTTTTCCAAGTTCATCAACGCTCTTCACCCCCAGAAGTCGCATGCATGTTTTGGTCTCGTCGGTCAAAACTAAGCTCTGTCAGTAAACCACTTCGCAGACAAACCCCAGATTTTGCTGATCATACTTTGCAATGTTCTCTTTACACCGTCTACTCCTCCCGCGCCCAAGCCCCAGAGCGCAGCTCTTCCTATTCCAACGCCTCGTGCACCCAAACAAAGAGCCTTAACCACATCGGTTCCCCTCTTGATCCCGCCGTCGACCCATACCTCAATCTTGTCGAAGACCTCGGGGCAGTATTTCCGGATTTCGAGCAGGGTGTGGACAGCAGGAGGGGCCGTGTCAAGAGACCTGCCACCGTGGTTCGAAAGGATGATTCCTTTGACTTGTGGCGTATATTGCGTGGCAATATACGCATCCTCGTGTGTCTGGATTCCCTTCAGAACAACCGGAAGATCGGTATGTTTTGCCAACCACGCGAGGGTCTCTGTCCATGTGAGAGCAGGATCCATTCCCTTGAATACTGGATCTCCAGTCTGGATGATTGGCGCCGTGTCATTGCTGTCACCCTGATATGGAGCCTCAGAACCGATGACGTTGCCGCTGCGTTCGTCGTCCTCTCTTTTCCCGGTCACGGGGGAATCTAGTGTCAGAGCAATAAATTTGATTGCATTTAATTTGTTGATTCGAGCCAGCATTCGCTCACTCTTGGTGTGATCATGCTGCACATATAGTTGCCAGCCAAATACTTGGCCTGGGGCGGCGCCCGCAACAATCTGCTCGGGCGTCATCGACGCACTATTTGAAATGATCTGCAAAGCACCGAAGCTGCGACATGCTTCTGCGATTCCAGCTTCCCCAGAGGGGTGCCCTAGCCGGGCCATAGCAGCTGGGGAAACATAAATTGGGATAGAGACATGGTTGTCTAACAATTTAGTGTTTAAATCGCATTCCTTGCAGTCGACAAAGACCTTTGGTCTCAATTGGATGGAACGGAAGGCCTCGGTGTTTCTGTGCTTGCTGATCTTGTCGTCGGATGCCGAGTAATAATAGGCCCATGCCTTTTTGTTCACTATTCTAGTAGCGGCATCCTCAATCTCCTCTAAATTGAGCAATGTCTCAACTGACTTGTGTTCCATTTTCCCTTTATTCCCCCCCTCTGGTTTCCTTCTGACTCAAAAGTGGGAAAAAGGCCGAGAGGCTGAGCGGGGGAAACAGGGGGAACATAGCCGGATCCTCTTCCCTTGTTGGGTTTAGTCTCTAAGCCGTCAACTCCCAATTAGGAATTTAATATACGGGGGATTCTATATCGTATAACTATTAATATATAGTTAATAACTATTGTATAACATAAGTTGTAAAATTGGGGACTTATGGGTTTATATTGTATGGTCTTTGAACAGTTGTGGTAGAATCTATAAATTCATGGCCTATAAAGAGAGAGTATACACTAGAGCTACAACAGTTGTACTCTGTAAAACATCTGGGCATGCACATGCTGTTTCAAGTTTTCTCCATTTTTCCCCTTTTCCATTTTTTTCTTCGGACTTTTGTTTTTTGTTTTTCTTTTGTATACAAGTCTGCTGCACGGGGCTTGAATCTATAATCCGGAACACTAGCCCTGACCCAATCGCGATCTAGACGATTGGCGAGTAATTCCCCCATGAAATCGACACCAATAGAAAAAAGATCAACCAAAATAGTTCCCCCTGAAGGGCTCTGAAGGGCTAAAATTAAACATGCGGACGTGTCCGTCGACTCCACCTCAGTCTAGATGCCGTTAAAACGACCCCTGTCAGGTCAAATGGCCCGTGTTTCACTGTTTCACTGTTTCACTTTTACTTCCCCTTCTTTTTCTTTTTTTCTTCTTTTTTCCCTTCAGTTGTTAGTTACTCTTCTTCTAGTTATATTCTACCTTCGCTTATACATTTTCTTTCTTGTCAAATCTGTTGAAATCAGAACCGGCCAAGTTCCGGCTTCATTCCACCTTCTTTTCTTCTTTTTCTTCTTTTTTCCCCTTTCATTTCTAACTTTGATCGTCTCGCAATGACCGACGGCCACAGTGCCCCTCCAGCTGATGGTCCAGCTCCAGCAGCGACAGGAGACTACACTGCTGCGCCAGTTCCCGCAGATGTACGCTCGCACGCCCACCATCAGGCGGCACCGACCCATGATAAGGAGCAGGCCTCCTCCATTGGCCGCGTAACCCCTCGGCCAACATTCTTGGAACATCTAGCTACCTCGCGAGACTCGCAATTCCAGTTCGATCGACGGGATTCGAGCGAATTGGACCGGTACTTTGTAAGTCAATGCTATTGCGAAGAGAATCCAATCTAGATAGGAGATGAACAGATGGATAGAAAACAGGGTATACGATAATAGATTAGGAGGCTAACATACATCTTCTTGGTCTAGCATGGCCCCCGAAACATGGAAAAGCATTCCAAATGGCCTATCATGATGCGAATGCACGGCAGCGTCATGCCAAAAATGATCATGCCGCTTTTGACGGTCGCTGTTTGGTCAACTGCTATTACTGTCTTTTCGCGACTGGTCCATAACCGTGAGTAGTCCCCAAGTGATGGATCAAGAAACAGGTTAGAATCACATACTGACTCGAACAAGTGGGTATCAACAACATTCTCCTCACCGTGCTGGGTTTCGTGGTGGGTTTAGCTTTATCATTCCGCAGCTCAACTGCATACGAGAGGTATATATATTATCGCCTCATTCTAAGCTTCCACTCGAGCCATACACTAACCCGGTTTTGGATACAGATGGGCAGACGGGCGCAAATATTGGGCCCAGCTCATTCAAACGTCTCGCAACCTCTCACGTACAATTTGGATCAATACCGGCGAGAGAGAGGGTGAAGAAGGAAAAGATGACATTTTGAGAAAACTGTACGCCATACCCTAAGGGAGTGTCTCTTGGTTTCGTTGATTCTAACTGGCTCTGTCTAGCTCCGCGATGAATCTTATTTTGGCCTTCGCCGTCTCCCTTAAACACAAGCTCCGCTTCGAGCCCGATATCGCATACGAAGATCTAGCTGGCCTAGCTGGACACCTTGACACTTTTGCCCGTGATGCCCACGACCGCATGGTTGTCAACCCTCCGCCTAAATCTATTTGGAAGTCTGCAGGAGAGTACCTTGGCGTGTCCTTCGCCGAGTCAAACCCTCGGAAGTATGTCAAGCGGTCTAAGAAGCCTCTTGGACATTTACCCCTGGAGATTCTCAACCATCTGTCCGCGTATATCGATTCGTGTGTAGCAAACGGTACTTTGGTTTCAACTCTGCACCAGGGACAAGCTAGTAAGTCTTCGGTCCCGTATCTTGTGATGCTCCAACTCTAACCCAATAACAGTCACCTTGCTGTCCACCTTGAATGAGGTCTTGACCGGCACAGAACGTGTCCTGGACACCCCCCTGCCTACCGCATATAGCATTGCCATTGCCCAGATTTCATGGATCTACATCCTGGTACTTCCATTCCAGCTCTACAATGCCTTGCAATGGATCACCATCCCAGCCTCAATCGGTAAGAAGCACTGAATCATCTCCGTTAAACAGGTACGGGCGCAATTCTAACAACCCCTGCAGTGGCCGCCTATATCATCCTCGGCTTGGCTACAATCGGCAGTGAAATTGAGAACCCCTTCGGTCAAGACGTCAATGATCTTCCACTGGACACTTACTGCCGACAGATCGCCGTGGAAATGGATATCATGACTGCCACTCCCCGACCAAGTGTCGATGACTTCATGTCGCGCGCTGACAACCTCGTTCTATTCCCTCTTAGCCAGTTGGGATACCCTGACTGGAAAGAGCGGAGCGTTGAGGATATCCGTGGCGCACTCCGAACCAAGATGGTTGTCAGCCCGTCATCTTCATCTGCAACGTCAGATGCATCTACAATCGTGGAAAACGCTCGCCCCAAGACCACTGCATCATCAGTCTGATCTTCCTTGTAAATTCGTCACCAAGGCAATACAAAAAGGTAATCTTCTTGACAGGAGATGAGAATTAATTGTGCATTTAAATAAGCGGCATCAAATTGTTTGTGATAGTTGACCAGCGTGTGAGTTATGGCGTTTTCATCTGAGTCATGTTGACTCCGAATCGAACCACAAAAAAAGGACAAAAGGACACCTTGCTTGTCTTGGAGTTCCGTAAATAGATTGATAGTGGCTCCTAAATCGATTCCTCTTCTTTATTACACGAGAACTTTCCAAAAGTGTTATATGTCCTCAGCCCGCTGGTGTAGGCCAAGTGTCTTGTGTCTTATTCCGTCTCAAAGAGCGACGCAAGGTCAGCCTCAGGCACTCAATTGTTGCCAGGCTCTCGGTATCAGACCAAGTCAATCTCGCCCCATTTGGAGCTGGCATCGTCGCTGCATGTATCGTGGGGGTTACTGCAGAATCCCTGCAGCCACCCACACCCATACAATGTCACGCCACTGATCCCACGCAGTATGCACGATAGCACAAGTGACTTGCGATAAAAGTCGCATGGGCCTTGCCATAACCCGAGGACAATCATTTGACAAAGAGTCAAATATATAGACTAGCCATAGTTCAGAATCGTTTCTTGTAGTACTTGCTTCGAAGCAGAAGTACAACCCACAAGCCTAGGGGACGAACAAATCGGCCCCAGATCCGGCAACCAGAGCACCTAGGAAGTTTCCCTTGGCACACACTCTCCACGCAACATCCCCAGAGCTCGACGAATTATTTCCGCCGCCAATCCATGAGCTCACTGCGCCCACGACGACCGAGGCATCCTCGCGAGGAACGCGAATCCACACGATATCACGTTTCGGGGTTGATGAAGATTCATTCTCGATTTTCAGGATGTCGATCGGAATGGCTGTTCCTGTCAGGCCGAGGAATTGCGATAATGCGGAGGAGAGGTAGGTTCGTGCGGAGAGGGGATCGAGGGGTTGCGGTGCACTTCCTGGTTGGGGGACACTAATGTATCAAGGTTAGCTTGATTTTCGAGGGGAGGTTTATCCCTGAGAAGAAAAGTCGATGGATAGCTTACAGCTTGAGCTTGAGGTATGTCCAGGGTGGGTTGCGCGACGTGAAATGGAGAGTCTTTGGTTTTGGCTCTGGTGCTTTGCGCTTTGTAGGTTCCGTTAAAGGGACATTCGTGTCAATTTCCATATCGCCGTGTGTATCCTCTGTCATTCTTGCTGATTTTCTGAACTGTTCGGGGGGTCGGAGGTTGATGTTCGGCGGGAGCTCCGCCAAAAAAAAGAACACTCACGGTATTTTGCGTCACGGGATCAAAACATAAGCCAGCGAGTAGGAACAAACAGACTCTAGACTCGAATTTCATGCTATGAGTTTCGTGTCTCGACAGCGGCCTTTAATATTTGTATCGCACGCTGCAAGTATGCTTCTTCGTCTCCGATCTCCAGGTCGGCAACACACAACGTTTTCTCTCGTGATTTCGCGCCACGAATAACCTGGACGCTTGATTTTGGAACTTTGAAGATCTAATAAATGGTCAGACAAAAATTTGCGACTTTATTCCATAGACAAGACGGGGAGTAAGAAAACACATCCAGGGTAATTCTAACCTCTGCGACGACATGCGACACTGCAATATTAGCTGCTCCGTCGCGTGGAACAGCAGCCACGGAAATCTCGACTTTTTCAATACCCACGTTTATAATACCCGTACGGCGAGCAGAAGAGTTCGGCTTCACATAACAAGGGATGTGGAGGTTGAACATTTTGCGCGAACCCGGGGTTTTGCTTGCAATGAGGCGAAGGAAGGAATATGAGCAGGACATTTCTAGTTGCGATCAAGCCAATACTACATATAATTGTGGTGGAAGTGGAATAAAGAAAGACTTGAGTAGAATTGATTGAAGTAAACTAAAAAGTGATGGATAAAAAAAAGGCCAAGACGGTCATAGTTAAGCACTAAATGGGTTCCTCTCAGAAATCCACGGGAAACAGGTTCCATACGAAATCGCAAAATGAAGAAAAAGAATAGAAAAAAAAAAAAAATAGAACCAGCGGTAACCGGATCTTGCAGACCATGAGTTGTATCTTGAGCTCCGATCAGACGTGTTCGGCGTGACGCTCATTCTCATCGGCCATCGCATGCTTCTCGGGAATACCAACGGTTCCAGGGGGTGCGGCATACTCTTGGGTGACCTGGTAAAGTTCGGGGCAAATCGCATCTTTACGCATTAGGACATACCTCTTAATCCACCACGGGAGAACCTTGGTGAGTTGGTACTTGGCATGAGTTCGGGTCGGGACGCCAAACACATAGTCCAATTCCTCGAGGGAGCGCTGCATGGTTTCTGGCATAAAGAAGAATATCATCATAAATGCAACGAAATTCAATCCGGCATAGAATCCAAAGGCACCTTGCGGAGTAAATGCTCGCAACATCCATGGGAAAGTCAGCGAGATAACAGAAGCCCAGAAGTTGTTAGTTGCAACTGCCCAGGCCATTCCAACTTCACGGTGGGACAATGGAAACACCTCAGCAGAATAGGTGAACGGAACGGGTCCTTCACCGGGAGAATAGAATGCGTCAAAAAGGTAGAGGAAGAATGCGATCAAACCAATGTGCGCGTTGCTGCTTGTGGGAATCCAGAAACAGAACCCAGCTGCGAGAAGTGTCCAACACATCTGTGGGAAGGTGAAAAGTAGCAAGCCTCGTCTACCAAATGTATCAATCGTCCACACGGCGGGCCAGGCGAACACGAAATTGATGAGGCCGAACCCGAATGATGCAAGAAGTGCTTCAATGTTGGAGGCACCGGCCAGTTGAAAGATAGTTGAGGAGTAGAAAGAGATGATATTAACTAAAAAGCGAGTATATATCGTTAGTTCAATTCTTCCCCGGTCTCGAGTTTTGTACTTACTTCCACACATCTGCTGGGCGATCATCACAATTCCCGAAGCTTGGACGGCACGACGCAGACGGGGCACCGTGAATAATTCGACAAAACGAACAAACATGTTATCCTTCTTGGAAAATCCCGACTTAGAAATCAACTGCTTCTCCATCTCCAGCTGGGCATGAATCCGATACAGGTCCCTGGCAGCCTGTAGAGGGCTATTTCGCAGTCTAAGAAGAGACGCAAAGGCCTTCTTGTGGTTTTTCTTGGTCATCAGCCATCGTGGAGACTCCGGGCAAAACCAGATACCAAGAAGTAATGGCACAGCTGGAATAAAGGCAGAGCCTAGCTGTAGTCGCCAAGAAATATCACCAGTGTTGGCCACAATGAGGTTCGCGCATGTCCCGAGGAAGATACCAAAGGCCGTCCACAGCTGCCATGACATAACTAGGCCGCCACGGATGTTTGTGGGTGCGTTTTCTATTGGATTATGAGAATTAGTATGGTACTCGTGACTGTATGAGATGTATAAGATCAAAAGCACCTACCAGCCGAGTAAACAGGGACGGTGACTTCCTTGAGACCCATGCCAATACCGAGAAGAACACGACAGGCAACGAGCTGACCCCAATGCTGAGTGAGGCTGGAGCCCAGCGGGGATAGGAGACTGAAGATTGCGGCCAGGAAGATTGTGCCACGACGGCCGAGAATATGATTCAGGGGATCAGAGAGCCAAGCAACACTGTAGGGTGGTATATGCGTTAGAAGATTGCTTGAATGTAGAGAAACTTTATTACTCACAGTAGACAGATCGTGATGTATGGAGTCGCATTGATAAAACCGACAATCCACTGGTTACGTTTGCAAGTCTCCGGGTCAGGACATTGAGGTGAGTTATTCGGAATACCAAATTGGACATCAAAGGTCAGGTTAGCACCGTTCGAGCCTATGAGAATCGTTAGTCAAGACGAGACCTGAATGCTTGAACGAAGTATCATTCTGACCAGTCTGATCCCAACCTTGAATGGCTGCCGAGATCGAGTTTAGAACGATGGTGTAGTACAACGCAAATGGGTGTTTCCAGCGCCGAGTGTTCTCTTCGTAAAGAACACGCCGGTCATCATCATCAAGTTCGGGGATTCCTTCGATCCCTGCTGGGGACTGAGCCACCATAGCACCTTTCTTCAAGAGGGGTAGGATATCCTCAAGGTCGTATTCGGTAGCATACGCCGTCACATTAGCCATAAGCTGACCGTGGGGGATTCCGGCGAGGGGGTTTTTGATCCTATTGCATATCAGTTTGACATGAAGTCAAAGACAAGAGTCGCTTCAACTAGCACAGAGTCATGCTGTGTTACTTACTCCCCAGTGACATTCTCAGTCATTCTAGTTGACGAGTCAGTCCCAGAGCTTGGAATAGAATGGTGGGTCATTTTGTGGTTACATACCCCCCAACCGGGTCATTTCCGATTGGATCGGGCATTTTTATGCTTGGTGGCTTTTTCTTGATTAAGAATACCCAAGCAGAAAGGCTGTGGTTGAATGTTGTTGTGAAAGTTGATGGAATGTACTCAAGCTCTGAATGTGGCTCAAGGTTTGAGAAGGTGGAGGAGAAGAAAGTCAAGACGGATGAGAAGCAAACTAAAATAGCTTTGAAAACAAACGCAAATGGCAGTCAAAATAGGAGAAAGACGTCTGGGATTATGTGTGCGCTTATGTGATTTTACGTACGCCAGTACCTAGGTAAGAGATTGAAGAAATTTGTCAGACAACCAAAAACCTCTCAATTGGCAGCCATGTTGGCCCTTCGTGCGACTTGTGCAGGTGCTACATATATAAGAATCCATCACCCCAGCGCCTGGCTCCCATTTACCACTGAGCCTGTATTCTAAGCACACTTAGGGTTATGTAGCTCCTCGGATCCGTGCAGGGATACAACACCAGAGCACCAAAGCTTACCTGAAGACGGCCTTGAGGATGCAGTTTATGGATACGAGCGCTGTCGGTGGCTTCGAGGTCAAGGGTTTCAGCTTATATAGTTAACAGCGAAAGAACAAAAGGCATCTGGAAGATTACTCAAGGTATAAGAACGTTGCACCACTTTAGAGAAGCGTGGTATAAAAGTATATCCCCAGCAAGAGTACCCGCAATTTCAAAGGCTATCATATGACCCCACTTGGTGCGTGGGTTCTGGGCTAGAAAAGTATACTGTTGCAACCTTAGGATGGTGAAAGTAGAGAGTATCTGCAAGGGTTCAGGGTTCTGCCGAGTATATGGTTGACCAGGAGAATGCATGGTTGTATTGGCATATCTTTGTCCAATAACGACCAAATGGGCATGCATATTCAGCCGTTGTTTAATACCCGGACAGCTATAAGTCTATGTCAGTTTATCTCAAATGGCTCATTAAGACCATACCCCCGTTGTGCTACACCATAGACTGAACCCCCACC
>LACB01000474.1:0-21447 GCA_030142185.1 Penicillium thymicola
GACCCCCCCACCGTTCTTCTTCCTTTCCCCCTTCTCGTCTTCCCCACACCCTCAGGATGTCATTCCGGCCGATGTTGCAACAGGTATGCATTTTTATATTTGTTTGCTCTCTAGTTGGATGCAATTGATCCCCCAATGTCCTGTTCCCATGCTGACTTATGCCCAGCGGGCTGTGGCTCCGATCGCAGCCACTCTCCTCGCGGGAGGTATTGCTCTGTTCCCCAAGAAGACCGCATTCGCAGAAGAGCCCCGAGACAATGTATGATCAGATCTGTTCCTAGCTTTATTGAATGTCCGAGGTGGCTTGGTCTAACACACGTCTGCTTCCCTAATATAGCGGAAACCTATCTACGATGACTTCCCAGCCGACATTCCTGAACCCTCCAAACCCTCTCAGCTTGCTGCGCCTGCCGCGCCTGCCGCCCCGAAGCTGATCTCCGCGCCGGCTGCGCAACCCGCTCCCTCTTCGCCCACCCCGACAGATATCCTGACCGCTCAGGTCCGACAAGCTCGCCTCTTCCTCTACTCACACTCCCTTGCCGCAGAGCAGGGCTTCAACAACTTCCTGTCTCGGGCCCTCAACATCGAAAACTGCTTCACCAACACCGTTGCCTCACTCGCACCTTCTGCCGAGTCCGGCGAGCGTCTCCTGCCCGGTGGTGTCTATGTCGTCGTGACCGCCATGGCCGGCTCGATTGTCTCGCGTAACCGTGGCATCTTCCTCCGCACTGCATCGCCGCTCGCTTTCGGCACTGCTGCCGCCTACACCCTTCTGCCCGTGACGATGCGGAATGTTGGAGACTTGGTTTGGGACTACGAGAAGAAGGTCCCTGCTGTTGCGGAGAAGCACTTGGCTGTCCGTGAGCGTGCGGAGCACATCTGGTTCACCGGCATTGCGCACAGCGGAATGGCGCGCCAGATGATGGAGGAGAAGATTGGTGACACTCGGAAGAAGTTGGAAGAGCTGGTGAGCAAGGGACACTAAACATAGCCCAGTTGCTTGGGGCTATAGAGCGGATTTATTTGTTGCATATGTACGCTTAGAACTCGTAGATCCGAAGACATAAGCGGATTGATTCCTTCTGTTTGAATCGTTCAGTCATAAAGTGGGTGACCTGACAAGAGCACCTATGAGCGTACGCTTGAAGATGGGGACAGGTAGCTTGCGATGATCGACATAACTTGATTTCGTCATACTCTACGTTAAATTGATTTCTGTTTTCTCTAAGCCATTCATTCTTCCTCCGCAGGTCCTGGTGATCCTTCCGGCGCAGGGATCCCCGAGTGAGGGGGCGGGCCTCCCACCTTCGGCGGCGGAGGTAGAGGAGTACCATGCCGTGACGGCGCATAGTCTTGCTCCCGACTTTTCTCTTCACCCTCGGCAAAGTAATCATCAAAGGCTCTGTTGGGCGATGCCGCTGGCCGTGATTTCCCTGCTCGACGGCCGGCGGGGGATCTGCTCTGTAACGGCGAGGCACCTCTTGCTTGAGCAGAGGCCAGGGGCGGCGGCGCTGCGATATTTGCTGGGACTAGGAAGTTACCTGATGGAGCTGCCATCCCCGGGATAGCGCTTGCAGGGCCACCCACTGGGGCAGCAGTGCCATCCTCGCGTGTCTCGAATACAATCTCCCCTGGTCCTTCGACCTCTTCTCCAAGCCCAATGGGTAGCCGGTGAAGAGCACCGTATCCCAACTCTGCACCAAGGGCGCCTTCGCCACCCCAACCTCTGGTAGGAACGAGCTCGACCTCACGAACCACATCAAATTCGCTGTTGTAAACCCAAAGAACCAGCGTGCGGTTTAGATGATCTTCAACCAACTCCCCGAGTGCCGACTCCCCTCTTAACGTCCCGCTGGGGGTTCCAATGATATAGTCTGAGTAAGGAAGCAACCCGGCTTGGTAGGCGGGGCTGAGCGGCGATGGAATTGCAATAACATGCCAGATGTTTTGCGTAGAAGAGAGGGGGGCAAGCTGCAGCGCGAGGCCGAGGGAGGGGTTTGTTGGTGGTATAGGATGAGTGACTGTGTGTGTTCGTTGACCCTGATAGTATATAAAGTTAGCTTGAATCTAAAGGTACCATCTCACATCCTTACCTTCGCACTCCACACTTCAAGTGTCAAGCTTCCCCCAGCGCAATTTCGGCATTCTGTCGCGAAGAGGTTTGGGTCCGGATCTTCCTGTATGTCAGTGTGAGCGAAGCTATAATGATGGGGAGTGAAATGTTGTTCTATACTCACAATTGTATGACCGTTGATACCCACGATAAAGTCAAACCATGGCTCTAGAGGCAGTTCTGGGTCTTTGTTGCGGAGGACCTGGAAACCGAATATGTTGTCACTGGGGCCGTTGCGAGGCTGTTGGCCAGGCTCCCCATCTAGTCGGCCGATGAAGCGATTTAATGCGCCGAACATAATTCCTTGCTATAATTAAGATTGCGAGAGGTGATTGAATGAGGCTGAAATGGGGAAGCTGTGGTTGTGTTTACCTCGTGCAGCTGGGCAGATAGGTAGGTGCAAACCATGCAAACACCACCCCGTCTTTATCAGTTATCGAGAATGGATTGATCAACTCGCTTTATCGCTGCA
The DNA here is from genome assembly GCA_030142185.1 of Penicillium thymicola. Classification (NCBI taxonomy): domain Eukaryota; kingdom Fungi; phylum Ascomycota; class Eurotiomycetes; order Eurotiales; family Aspergillaceae; genus Penicillium; species Penicillium thymicola. The sequence goes on from LACB01000474.1 coordinate 2,586, forward strand.
TTGTATCATGGCCGACGAAGACGCGCCTCCAGAGGTGCATCACTACAGCAGTTTGCACGAAGTGCCCTGGGACATCCAGAAGTAAGTGTCACTGTCATCGAAAAATGCAAATGCTAACCCAATTACCAGCTACTGGGCACAACGCTACCGGATCTTTTCCAAGTACGACGATGGTGTATGGTTGACCGATGATGCTTGGTTTGGCGTCACGCCAGAACCTGTCGCCAAGTTCGTGAATCTTTTTCTATTATGCCAGACGCCCTGCTAACATTTGTTCAGCGTAATAGCCTCACAGATTGCCGAATCAGCACCTGCTGAGCGCAAGGTTCTTGTGGATGCCTTCGCTGGCGCAGGCGGAAATACCATTGCATTTGCCCTGACCGGAAAGTGGAAACGAATCTACGCGATTGAAAAAAATCCTGCTGTGCTTAAGTGCGCAAAACACAATGCGAAAATCTATGGGGTGGAGGACAAGATCACTTGGTTTGAAGGCGATTGCTTTGAGATTCTCAAGAATCAACTTAAAGAACTGGCGCCTTACAGTGTTGTCTTTGCCAGCCCTCCCTGGGGAGGTAAGTCCCACCGAATCTTTGCTTCTGTGGCATAAACTAAATATAACAGGCCCGGGGTATCGTTCAGATCAGGTATTCAACCTGAAGACCATGGAGCCATATTCCCTCCGAAGATTGTATGATGAATACTCAGTATTCAGCAAGCACATGGTTCTTTACATTCCAAGAACCTCTGATTTAAAACAAATTGCAAAGCTGGTCCCTGACGGTGACAAGGCTACGGTAATGCACTATTGCATGGAGGGTGCAAGCAAGGCGTTGTGTATTTTCTATGGAGACTTCAATGTGTCATGACTTATGGTTGCTATTCATTTGACAATAATGTCATGAAATGTATTTTTACTTCCAAATATGTTTTATTATGTTTTATTCATTGTTTTCTATTTGAGCCCATTTGAAGTATTGAATTTCAGGCATAAGCTGATTGCCTTATCGGGTTAGCGTGAACCGGTCCCTTGCGCATTAGCCTGGACGCCCGTTTTCTCTCTTCAACCACCTGTCCGACACGCCCCTCCTCCTCTCCTCTCTCCTGCGTGACTAGAGCCACGGCAAAACCCACATCAAAATTGCAGACTCGCATAATACCCAGATGTGCATATTCTGAATCGCGTCGTCGCCTTGCCTGGCTCGCGCCTACATTCTTAACCTACGATTTCTCTCACCAACTTGTCAAATCCAACGCTTTCTTCATTTTACAACACTTCTCTCACATTCAACACGAGCACTTGCCCACCATGCCTCACGCAACACCGAAGGCCCCGGAGGGCGAGGACGATGCCGATTTCGATGATGTGATGCGACAATTGAACAACTACGAAGATAATGGCCCCTCTCTGGAGTTCTTGTCGCGTGACTTGGAGGTCGGCGAAAAAGCTGACGATGCGATCGACTACGAGGATTTTGAAGACGATGAACTTCCGGAAGAAGAGGTCGACGGACGCCCAGCCCCAGCCCTGCCCGCAGTGGATGACAATCAAGATCCTTTCGCGAATCTGGGCTCAGACGATGCCGCTCTTTTCGGAAATGGAGACGATCTCTTCGGTGACCAAGTAGAGGGGGCTCAAGCCCAGGACGACAATCTCGATGATCTTTTTGGCGAAGGTTCTTTTTCGCCGCCTCCTGCTGGACAGGATGATGCTACCCGTGGCCTTTTCGAAGACGAAGAAATGCCCTTAACAGATGCGCCCGTTGACCTACCACCCATCCCGTCAGCCCCGGAACCGCAGCCAGAGCCACCTATGATGGAGGATGATGAATTCCCGGATGATGACAGTATCATGTCGGAAGACATGAATCCCGTCGAACTCCGCGCATGGAAACTTCAGCAGCAGTTGTTTGCCATGTCAGGCGTTGAGAACCCACCTGCACCGCCTGAGAACCACGAAGAGCTTTTGCATTCCTTGTTTCCCTCGTTCGACCGCAACACTCTTCCACGTTGGCTCGAGTTGATTCCCCACAAGAAAGCCATCTTCATTGGAAAACAGCCGACCAAGCCGCCTAAGCCTGTCTTACCCACGAAAGTGAATATTGAACTGGCGCCTGATCATGAGCGTGCATTCAGAACCGGTCAACCCCTCAAGCGTGGCCTTGATCACGAAACTCATGGCTTGGTGATGATCACACAATCGGACCGCGAAGAGGAGGGAGAAGAGGCGGAGGAGGATACAAAGGATGACATGGACCTGGATGATGTGGACGGAGATGAAGTCCTGCCGGGTGGCTTCACCATGCAGGACCTTCGAACGATCTGTGTGGACTGGGATGTTAAGGATGATGTCTCCAGTACTGACTCGGAAGAGAAGCCATTGGTACAAAGAAAAGATGGCACTTTTGATGATGATGAAGCAGATTGGCTCATGGAAACCGAGCTTCCGAACAAGAAACGAAAGACCGGTCCGACTCCGATGGATGTCATTGCTCTATCACATATTGATATTCCCCTATTGGATGATCCGGAACAAGCGACAATGAAAATTGCAAGGAGAGTCACAATTGATCTCAATGATCCGAACATTCTTGTCGACGAATTAAGAGCGGATACCGTCGCAAATAAGCCGAAACACGCCGCTCCTCGCACCAGGGATGAAGTGGACCTGAATCTGACGCGCCGTCTGACCCAGCGATACAACATTTCGAATGATCAAGCATACGACATGCTTAAACAGAATCATCAGAACAAGATCCGCAGTACTCTCGGCAACGTGACACTTGAGCATGGTCTGCCCGCCCTGCGTTTGCAGTGGCCCTATTACAAGACTGAGTTAGCCAAGGCTGAAGCTAGATCTTTCCACCGACCTGCTATGGCCTTCCGACCTGGACAAACGTCTTGGTTCAAGAATCCCGTTCAATTAAGACGCAAGCACTTGCGTGGCAAAGATGCGAAAGCTGTTTATGATTCTACAAAGTCATTGTCCATGGGAGACAACTCCAATGTCTTGCTGGTGGAGTATTCCGAGGAGCTGCCCATGACGCTAGCCAACTTTGGAATGTGCAACCGCTTTATCAATTATTACCGGCGAAAGAATATTGACGATCCCACTCGCCCAAGGGCAGATATTGGCGAAACCGTTGTTCTTCTACCCCAGGACAAGAGTCCCTACTCAATCTTTGGCCATGTTGACCCCGGCGAAATCTCCCCGGCAATCTCAAACTCAATGTACCGAGCACCGCTATTCCCGCATCAACCCAAATCCACGGACTTCCTCGTGGTCCGCAGCACCACTGGATCCGATGGCAGTGCCTACTATTTGCGTAACATCGAAAATTTCTATGTCGCCGGACAGCAATTCCCATCGGTTGACATCCCTGGACCGCACTCGCGCAAGGTGACAACTGTCGCCAAGAATCGCATGAAGATGCTGGTGTATCGTTTGTTGAAGAAGAGCCCGGATGAGCGACTCGCGATCAGCGATGTTACAGCTCACATACCAAACACCACGGATATGCAGAACCGACAGAAGGTCAAGGATTTCCTTCAGCACGACAAAGACACTAAATATTGGAAGCCACTGGATCCAGTTCTGCCCGACCAGGATACAATTCGCTCGTGGGTTCAGCCCGAAGATGTTTGTCTTCTGGAATCCATGCAAATTGGACAGCAGCATCTCCACGACACCGGCTATGGCAACGATGCCGAGACTGGCGGCGAAAACGAAGAAGACGAAGAATTCGAGAGCTTTGAGCAGCAGATGGCTCCCTGGAAGGCAACCCGCAACTTTTTGTTGGCCTCCCAGGGAAAGGCCATGCTGAAGCTTCATGGCGAAGGAGACCCCACTGGCCGTGGCGAGGGCTATAATTTTATCAAAACAAGCATGAAGGGTGGGTTCAAGGCCATCGGTGAAAGTGTTGAGGATAAGCTGGACGCGCAGCGACTTAAGGAGCTTGGAGGTCACAGCTACAATGTTGCCCGCCAGCAAAAGTCATACGAAACATCCATTCGTCGGATTTGGGATGCCCAAAAAAGCAGCTTGTCTTCTACCATCGAGCATTCCGACCAGGAAAGCGACGTGGACCAAGAAGACGAATACCAAGAACAATTCAACAAACCAACACCCCGATCCGAAGCACCTACACCTGGACCATATCGTCGTGACGACGAGACAACAAGTCAGTTCAGCAAAATGAGTTTCAATAGCCAGCGCGGCAAAGTGTTGCGTATCACCCGCCAGGTCAAGCTAGAAAACGGCGAAATCGTGGAGCAGGAACAACATATTTTCGATCCCCGAGTGATCAGACACTACATCCAACACCGTCACCATAACGAAGCCATGCACACAAAACTGGAATCTCTCCAGCCCACGGGCGATCCAGAAGTCGACGCCCGCAACAGGAAGTTGATCGAAGCTGAGCTCGGCCGTCTCAACCGCAACAAGGAGCGTCGTTTTGCCCGGGAGAAGCAAAAGGGCATCCCTCGTTCTGGCGATCCGGACGGCAAGCCTGCTGGTACTCAGCGCAAGTGCGCCAACTGTGGCCAGGTCGGGCACATCAAAACAAACAAAAAGCTCTGTCCGCTGCTCAATGGTACTATGAAGCCCGAGGATCGTGTCACGGATTCGGCTTTCTCCATGAGTGCGCCGGTTCTGTGAACCCAGGTCGCTTTTTGCTACTTATGCACCTACCTCTTTAATCGTTTCCCCCCTTCCTATCCATCTACTCCGAACTTGATACCCCCTTGAAAGCTTCTCTGTCATGAATTTGCTCTCCGATACCCTATCTCTTGCCTACCAGATGTGATTAGAGACTATACATGGGCGCTTTCTCCTTGCTGTGTGTATGAATTTCCGAGCGTTGTTTCCCTTTCTGTTGGGTGTTTCGCTTCATTCATCTTCGATGAAGTATCATAGGAAATAGGGTGTATTCAACCTCATGACGATACTTTTTGTGCACTGTAGGCTAACATTTTCTATCCATAATAATATATTCATTCCTAAGGATACATAAGAGGGAGAGTGGAGCGAACATTGTAATTCCAAGGAGGGTGAATAGTCACCTATGAGGGAATGAGGCGCTATACAAAATGAAAAGAAGGATTATATGGATATGCTTGATCCGGTGAAAGGATGGTAGTGTGTCGTGTAAATGGGAATGTAACAATAGCCAACAGGTTTGTTCCAAGTCAAAGTCAACCAAGGAGGTAACTCCCCAGTCCACCCGTGGACGGCTTTGCTCTGTATAGTCACGATGTGTACAGGCCAGCCAATTGGCCTCTGGTATAAGGTTGACGCCCTCGCTCTGTGCTGAAAGCCAAAGCAACGTCGTTGGGTCGCCGGTAAGTATACCCCAGAAAAGCGCCCTTTTTGCGAATGTCCAAGACTGTCTTGCTCATCTGTTTGTCCCGAAGGATTTTGTCGCGGGGCCGCTTCTTCTCCTTTTGCTTTTTGGCATCTTTTGCTTGCTCCTGTGCTGTGCGTGGGGTAGCCTCAGCAACTGGCGGCTGAACAGCGTCCTTCGCTGGACTGATTTCTTGATTCTCAGGGATAATCTCATCAGGCTCTTGGTCACCATCCTCCGAGCCACTACCAGCAGCATGCTCGACCTCATCACTGGCCAACTCCCAGTCGTCAAAATATCTAGTGTCCTCCCAGTTCTTGACCCTAGGGATCACTGGTGGTTGGCACATATGAAGATCTTGCCATCGGATACCTCGGAAGAACGGATGAATCTTGATGTCTGCTGCATCGTTGGGGTAAACGTAGTAGCTCGCGATATTTCTGTACCGCGCGTCCATGGAGTACATCATTTCAGTTGAGACGGGACGTCCATTCAGTATATCATTGGCTTGGTACTTCGGAGAGCACAGGCGATATTCGCGCTCTTGGAGAATTCTGATTATCAGATCAATGGCCTCCCGAGAGACTAACTTGTCCGTGGATTTCTCCCGTGGAATCCGCAGAGTTCTTGTGTGTTGCTTGAGAGGGTTTAGAATGAAATGTTCACCAGAACAAAAGGAACAAAGTAGGTACTCACAAGGATCTTGATCTTTGTATCATGGCGATTTTCACAGGCAAAGGGCGTGAAACCATATAGACACTAGAAACACGATGAGAAATTGATACACATATAACGGGAATGTCGAACGACCTACCTCGTATAGAATGATACCCAAGCTCCACCAGTCGCACCGTCCGTCATACATTTCACCGCGAATTACCTCAGGTGCCATGTATTGACTGGTTCCAACAACACTTTTTGCGAATCTGCGTCGCCCCTTGCTGTTCCTCCAATCCAACAAACTCGTCGAGGATGGCCGATGCACAGTATAGTCATCCAGACTGTGTAATTTTATCTCAGGCGCGAGCTCTTTCGCTTCGGCAACCTCTTTCTGGTCTTCGGAATCACCCTTGACATCAATGCCAAGTTTCTCCAGCAAACAGTAGCGATGGCTGTTGTAATACGCTTGATCATGCGACCAATGCCCATTAAAAGCAAGACCGAAGTCGGAAATTTTCAAATGGCCCGACGCAGAGATTAGGAAGTTATCAGGCTTGACATCGCGTTGAATCCAGCAAAGTCGATGTGCCTCCTCGATGCACAATATCATTTCGGCGATGTAAAATCGTGCCCAGTCCTCGCGGAGTATATCTTTGCGGATCAGTAACCCCAAAAAATCACCACCAACCATGTAATCCATCACAAGATATAGATTGTTGGCATCTTGAAAGCTGGCGATCAAAGGAACAACCCATCGGGAGCTTTCAGAAGCAACGAGGAAATCTCTTTCAGCTCGAATATGGCCTTCCTGGGAGTTGCGGATCATTTCTGACTTTTTGATGACTTTCATGGCGTATACCTCCTTCTTTTCGCCGGTCATATACCTTCGACGGCTTTGTTTGGCACCTTCTACGGCAGACATCAGAGCTCCAAGAGGATTCGATCTGGGGTGGACATTGTTGTTCTTGAGAGCCAACGGGTCATTTTCATGGGAACTCGAATCACAGTCACTCCGTCGAACAAGACGCACAACACCAAAACTTCCTTTCCCGAGTACCTTGATGGCTTTGTATCCTGTGACAGACATGATATTTTCGCTTTGGGTGCAGTATCGATTTGATTTGAGCACACGGCACTGTCGAATATAATCGTTCTCTCCCATGACCCAGTTGTGTCTCGTCATTAAGCGCTCTTCGGGCGTGAGCTCAAACGCATAGATATGGTGCTCTAACTCGAGCTGACGTTGCTGACGGGGATCTTTGTTTTGAAAAATGGAGTTGAAGTATAGCTCCAAGTAAACTTTTGCCACTGATGTCGCTTCCACGGTTTTGATTGACGGCGTTATCGCATTTAAGTATGTGCCTGAAGCGTTGGCCGCTTCATTGGTCTCAGAGAGAGAGGGCCAATGGACCACTGCAGTTTCGTATTCATCGTGCAACTTGTCTTTATCCGAGGAAGGGGACGGCCCCCCGGACGTGAGTGTAGTCAGTGAAGTTGACTGTCCGCCAGTAGGAGATCTATCACTACTGGGGCTGGTTGATGGGTCTGAGCTACCACTGACTCCGTCATTCTGTCCGCTCAGGTCGTCTAGTACAGGAGAACTGACACGAAGGACACTTGGTCTCGACCGAACATGTACCCGTCGTATGACAGTGGCGTGGCCAAACGCCAGTGAGATCCTCTGCGAGAAGCGATTGACAAATTTTGAATTCGTTGGACTTGGTTGCTCGGTGGCAGTAGTTGGCAGAGGTTTCTCATTTGTGGCATGTTGCTGCACGTCGTCAACAACAGCCAATTGACCCGTTAATTCACCCTGACTCTCGGGTGACGGTCGTAGGTCGGGAAGAGGCTCAGACAAAGTTTCAACCCCTTCGGTGGAGATTCTGAGTGAAGGAGTGACAGGTATTGGTTCACTTTGAGGGGACTCGGCTGCAGTCAGATATCCTGGGCTGTCATCGCCGTTACCACTTGGGGAGGATGGGTTTGAGGGGCCTGGGCTTTCGGCGCCGGCCTGTACGGAATAACAGCAATCGTTGTCGGTGCTGAACGATTTGTTGCCTGTGACGCAGAATCAGTGAATGGTCAGATATAGAAAAACACCACCACTCACTCTTGGATGAACCGTGCAAACCCAGCAACAGTAGAATCTTGGAGCCGCTGCGAGTTAAACGAGCCCTAAGCCGATCATTTCCCGCCCTTGGGATAATTGGCTCTGATGCCGGGCTTTCTGTCGTCTCAGAATCAGTTGGAGATGTGTCTGGCTTTCCAGAGACGACGGCTTTAGTTGGGATCCAGAGATTGAAAAGACTTCGTCGTGTTGTATCTCTTTTACTGGAGGCTGCCATCTTTGCCTCTCAGAGTGAATGGGTGATTGATAAAACATCTGTGGGCCTTAACAATATATTGTGTAGATGCATGAAGCATGATGCATGAAGCATGAAGCATGAAGCATGAAGCATGCAGCTTAGGTGTTTGTGGTGAAGGAGCCATGTTAGGGCTGGCAACTACGCCAAAGGGTAAGTGCCACCGGACTTTCTGCCGGACTTGATGAATCTGATACATCTCCATATATAAGTTATACATGGCGATCTGGAAGACGGTATCTAGGCATTCTCGTATCCCCCGTTGCTGTCTATTTATTCAGCCGGATGTGGACCACGCATGATTTCATTTCTCATGTCGGTCCCCGGGGGGAAATCGTGCTCGAAGATGGGCTCCCCAGCCTCCTTCATATTGGCAAGCACACAACAATAGTGGAAGTACCAACGAAGCAATTCATCTGCGACACGGTCGGGGTTGTTTGGATCTCGGCACACGATATCTAGTATTCGACCGTCCACATTCCAGTTATTGCCACTAAAATCAATGTTCATCCTAAATATAGATTAATAAAACGATTTATCGCTCACCTAAGGTATAGTAATTTCCCCACGCCTGGGTTGACCGATACTAGAAAGTCATCAAACAGCTGATGCATATGTGCAGCGAGTAATAGCCCGTTCTGCACCGAGTTAATTGGGTGGTGTCCGGGACGTGTAAGACTCCAAACTTCCTGCTGCCCTATAGGGAAGATATGGGCGGCTTCAAATCCAGTCCACTCATCTGAACTTGCAAACTGGTTGACTACTCCAGTCAACACGCACTTTCCGTCCCGGGCCAAAAGATATCATAGTCACCTTCCGCTAAGCGATTAGAGATTATCGGAATTGGAACACCAGTGCCTCGAAAGCGGATTGAAATAGTAACACGTTCATTAACATATAAAAATTCACATTTCGGTGAGACATGTTGTCATGCGTAGTGGAGACGATGTGATGGTGGATCCACCGATTCTGGAGAACTTGTGCGGGGAACTTGTGAGGTTTGTGATTGGTCATGTGATATTGCATACAAGCCCAATGAAGTCTTAAAGAAAACATATAATTTCCAGACATGGTATCTGGTTATTGTCAACCTACAAAGATGAACCGGACTAACCATTGCTACTAGGCCAACAACCATACATCATAGACATGGATATATGAAACTACTAGTTACATACAGTCTTGGACGGATATTTGAATAGCGGGCCACGTAGAAAGGCACTCGATGACCGAGTTATGGCAGAGATCAACCCCCACAAGAGCCGTTCAGCATATTGATGCCTCCGAGGGTGACTTGGCTTCAACCTCCGGCACAATAAATGGTTCGATCTCTCAGTCGACCGCATCTCATATTTCGAGTGGAACAAAGACGCCTTCGAAAGTCCTAGATCCAGAGACCTCATTGAAGCACTGGTGACCAACCACGCCGAAGCCGAGTACTCCGCCGATCTGATCGCCGGCAAAGGCAACGGACTTATCTTGCTTCTACACGGTGGTCCAGGAACAGGCAATACATTGGTCGCAGAGAGTGTGGCTGAGATAGCCGAGAGGCCTCTCTATCGAATCACATACGATGACGTCGGAAACAAGTCAGAGGAGGTGGAGAGGTATATCGAGTCCGTGCTACACCTGGGCAAGATCTGGAACTGCGTAGTCGAGCAGCGCGGTCTGAAAGATCTGAACTGGAACGCGCTCGTATTGGCATTCCTGCGTGTAATGGAATCCTTCGAGGGAATCCTGATCCTGACCATCAACCACGTAAGCACCTTCGATGAGGCATTCAAATCGCGCATCCAGTTGGCACTGCGCTATCCCCCCCTCTTCGAGGGGCATAGACGATCCATTTGGTAGACTTTTATCAAGCGCCTGGGTGGGTTTGATGAAGAGGCTGTTGATGTTGAAACCCTTATGGGGAGCTTCAATGTGCTTCGAAAGGAGAAGTTGAATGGTCGGCAAATTCGGAATGCCATCACCACTGCGCCAGTACGCGAAGTGGAAAAAGGAGGTTCTCACGTATCGTCACCTCAAAGATGTGATTGAGGTGTCTGCAAGATTTGATGGCTACTTGGAGAATATTCACCGCGGTGGCCTCATGCAGGTTTGAGTGCCGCTGAATCAGAATTTATGGCTGGATAGCGCGTTGAGGGAAGAATGGCCAGAATGTAGAACCGTAGCGGGATATTTCCAACTGAATGCGATTTGGCTCTGTGACAGGTAAGATACATGAATCCTGTGCTTAGAAGTTAAACGTAGAAGGGTCATTAGGGGGATTAGAAAAAGCCTAGAACAAAGCGTTAACATAAGGTGTGTATAAGCGAGCGACATTCCGTACTCGTAACTCGTCAAGAAAAGCATAATACATACCCATGAGTCCAGTTGAGCCCACCAGATCGATCCCTCGAGACTCTCAAGTAAGCCTGCATCGTCTCCTGTATTCATACCTAAATCGGTTGATGGCATCATGAAATCAGCCGCCTGGGTGTCATAGAGAACCGATTTTACATTCGCATTCTGTGAACCCTCTCCCAAAACATAAAGAGTATCATTTCCACTAGAAGAATAGGCCCGAGTCTCAGTAGAGACCCCATTGGACCCAATCTGCCGATGAACCTCCTGTCTCAACTCCTCCAATATGATACCGTAACGGCGACTTGGACAGTTTTTACGCGTGGCTTCAACAAGGTGTTGTTGGCAAGACTCAGCGAGGGAAAAAAGCTGGCGTAATTTATCTCGGTCATTGGGACTTCCGACCGGAGAGACAGAGACTGAGCTAGATCCTCCCAATGACTTACGGTGCTGTTGGATGGTATGGATGTAAATGACCAAAACAGCACAGAAGCATACATAGTGCGTGAACCAGAAGGACTGGATTAGCACACCTTGATGTGCGAGGCCATCGGTTATTGTCATGATGTCCTCGGCAGCCTGGATGCATTTCTGGACGTGCGAGCTGACCATCGGGTGCGGGACTTTCGGTCTGCGGCTGAGATCTGTGAAATCGTTTAAGAGGAATGAGCGGGTGACGTGCATCATGGCGTGGGAGTAGGCGAGTTGGAGGACTTGACTTTGGCGACAGAGGGGTGGGATTAAACTAGTCGGGTGAACACTGTTGAATATGGGTGGGACGGTTTCTTTCCATTTTTCGAGTTCGGAGGTTAGGCGGATTGCGGTCTCGATGGGGGAATCTCGAGAGTGTGTGTTTATGCTATATAGCTGACGGGATATATCGCCTAGGATACGACCGAGTCTGGGATCGGTGTTAGGTGCCCAGATATACTATATGGGCATAAGTACAGGGTAGGTAGAGAGACTCACCGGTAATGGAGAACAGAGGCAATCATCATGCTGTCTGTTGATCCTGTTCTCTGCGTCGGATCTTCTTCCAGTAAATCTTCGTCGTTCGTCTCTTCCGGTAGTACTTGGTCGATGTCCTCGTCGTGAAGTAGTCGGGGTCTTCCGAACATAATGCTTAGGTATTTGTCTAGAGTATATACACTCCAGAAGATGCGTCTGCGGAGCTCCAACTCTAGATGCGAGCACCCGTTATTCGAGGCTTTGGCTGGCCCCTTCCTGTGTAATCCGAGTGCAGTTACAATCTGCATTGTCGTGCCGAATGAGTACCAACATTCATTGGCCCGTGATGATGACAGCAGATATAGGCATTGGCCCAGCCGGGCCTGGATGGTTTCCAGTCGTGGCGGTCCTGACTCGAGAGAGGACATGTATTTCGATGCTGCGTACCAGCGCTCACTATAATCTATCAGTTAACTAGGCTCTTTTTCTGACAATATCGAGAGATTACTAACCTTTCTAGCCTTTCACCCCGCCCACCAGGCATTCCCCCAGGCCTCATTTCCACATACAAAGTACTCACGGCAATGATCATGAGAACAATAGCAGTCCGGGCAACCATATTTCCCACAGGAAGATTCGAGAGGCCGATGTTATTTTGGTAAACCTGTCTAGTCCACTCTTCCACATTGCCCCTGTGCACAAACCGATAAGTCACCATAGAGTAATCGAAGTAAATCCCCACCAGCTCCAGCGCCTTCTCCAGAGACGGGAGGGTGAACTCTGCCTCCTGGGGATTGGAGTAAGGCTTATCACCAAACATGAAAACGGCTGTATTCCGCGAGGACTCATTTTGGAGTTCATCCGGATAGTGTGTCGTTTCATCTTGATGCAGACGGCTCCATACACGATTGATAAACGACACACCGGATGAAGGGCCGAGATAATTACCCTCAAAGTCCGTTGATCCTGGCTCCGGTGAATTCCTCGATGATAACACATGCTGGTATTGGTTTTTGTTTTTATTTGGGGCTGAAAGTAGATTGTCGTTTACAGCCGAGTCCCGATCATTGCCTTGTAAATTGGGGCTGGACGTAAGCCCATCCGCATCCTCAAATGCACGACGCCCAGTCGGAGTCGAAAGCGGACTCGGTGATGCAGGGAGAGGGTCTGGTGGTAGGCCCCGAGAGTATGCGGCGTTGTATCTGCATGGCAGCGACAATCGTGTACATCTTGTGCATGGTAGAGTACCAGTACATCGGGTTTTCTTTACTTTGCATGAGTCACAGGCTCTGGTGATTTTCTGGCGGTGTATAACACCATCTTTTAATGTGTCGGAGGCTTTCCTCTTGTTAGACACGGGCTCCGTTGAAGTTGTTTCATTTAATTTGATCGCGGGCCGAGGATATCGCATGGCAACGCTAGTGGTTGTCATAACGAGATCGGCAAGACAAGCCGAGCCAGGGAATTAATTCCCGAGTAATATCGAAAGGAGCTGACCTCGAGGTAGAGGAGAGGAGAAGTATCCGGGGAAGAGGGGGGAAATGGAAAAGCACAGGATCTCGGCAAGTCTCCGGTCGGCGCGGGGATGCCTCCACCTCCCCGGATTCTTACTTGAGGAGGTGCACTGTGTACACTGAATATTGGAAGTATATATATGAGTTAATCTACACAAGCTACATCTCCTTATGGTCGGGCTTTCACCGGATAGAGGGCTGTTTACTGAAGTGACGATATAGACATCATCCAGCGAGATCGCCCATTTGCTCTCTGTAGGTACAAGTCGAAAATCATTTTTATATGATCCCCCTTGAGCAAATTTACCATAAATTAGTATATCCTGTTAACTTGTTGGAGAAGCACAACTGACACTGACATCATGCCCATGGTATTGATAGGAGCAAAGGAAGAACATGCTCAACAAATGATAGTGTGATCGGCTGCCCATATACACCTGCGGGTGTGATTACAGGAATCCAATATCATCTTGAAACGAAATTCGCCGACGCTAACAGAGAGGAGCCTCTGCACAAAAGGACAACCGGTGCATATCATAGACCGAAGGAGCATGTAGTATGATTTCAGTGATCGAGATGAAGTTGAGATGAAGTTGAGTCATATACCCGTCAAAGAAGAGATGTGGATAAAGGCCCTGCGCTAGGAAGGATATTCATTGCATGATGGTTGTTGTCGGAAGAATATCTGCCAAGAGCTTGATTTTGTGATGCCAAAGTCAATATATATAAAAAAGAAAACAGATCCCATTTGCTCCGAACCCACAAACACCGGTGTAACTCCAACCCGAGAAACAAAGTCCGAATGTGACAGGCTAGAACGGGGTATCTCTGGGTATCACTTCTGTCAAGGTGCGGACTTTCCGCAATGTTGCAAGATTCTAAAGCCCCTAGTTCCGGGATGGCAAAGAATATTTGCAGAAAAAAAAGAAGAAAGGAAATATAATGCTAGGGCTCGGGTAAGAGAATAGGAACAGTCTGGTTTCTTGCGAGATCTCAATCTGTCTCGAGATATGGCAATAAACATGAAGATGGAGCCGTCCACACAGCTAGAATGAGGAATGATGTGACGGTTCTCTGAATGATCTGCTCCATCTCAAAGAGAAAGACGACAAGAATAACAGCTATAAAGGAAACGCTATGAAACAACCAGGTTCGTTTGGTCGTTCGAGGATTTGAGATCGAGAAGATTTGGCGGGGAGGATTCGGAGGAGACGGGGGATAAGCGCAGGCATGTATTCGTCCAGAGATGCGTAAGTGCCCGAAGAGAGATTGGGTTAATTCAGCGAGGAGGATTGTAGTAATTGCCCATTTGATTGTTGGGAGTGATGTTCAGGTTCAGGTTCACACTTGAGTCGCGCACGCCTGAATGTTGGGGGTTGGATTGATTCTCGTCTTCCAAGATACTGTTGAGGAGATCTCGAATCTCTCCAGGGGTTGCTCCCGATCGTATGGTACTGACGATTGATTGCACCGTCGCGCCGTCACCATCTCGGATGAGCCCGACGAGATCGTCCACAAATGACCGGAAATGGTCCAATTGGTCCTGGACTCTTTTGGCGGAGGCCTTACGGCGTCTGTCGGCGGCTTCATCGAAGACACATTCGCGGGCGTGGGTTGAGCATTCGGTGCAATGAGGAGGGCCGGTACACTAACAAAATAATAGAAAAGAGCATGTCAGATTGATTGAAGTACAGATTAGGTGAGATAAAAGGGGAGATATGGCAAGGGAAAATAGGAAACGCAGTGGATATGTACCCTGGTCCGCCGTTTTTGACACTCTGTACACGCCGTCGATGCTCGCCTCATTCGTTTTTCCTCTGGTGCACTCCCGCCAGCAGGACTCCCTGCTCCCTCTCCCCCATCCCCGCTTCCTCCGAGTAGCCTGGTGCGAGGCGCAAGAGGCCTATAGCCCCGGGGTACTTGTTCACTCATCAAGTCTGCGCGCAAAAATAAAATAAAATGATGAATAACAAATCAGAAGCCCAACTCTCTGTCTTCCCAACCACCATTTGAAAGCATGATAATCAAGCAAATCACGTGGAAAATGGAAAGGTCATAGGGAAAGGTAGAGGAGGCACCCTGGGGCCGCGCTAGACCTATGGAGTGAATTCTGCACTGTGCGCTGCCTAGATTAGAAGGACATGAGGGTAAAGTGGGGGGAGGGAAAGAGAGATAATCAGCAAAAAGACGAAAATAAGAAGAAAATCTCTGAAAATAATAGGGAAATAACGGGTAAAGAGAATTGGAGAAAAATAGAAAAAAAAAAAAAAAAAACCCAGCAAAAAGAAAAACAGCGAAAAGCGAGCAGAGAGAGAGAGTGAGGGATCAAGAATTGAGTGGCGGATGTGGGCCTTCAGGCATGTCCAAAGGATCGAACTTATTGGAGAGGCTCCAGGAATAAATAATACTTGAAATACTTGATTTAACATACCATTTATGGATTTGAAAAAAAAAAAAAAAAAAAAATACGTATATGTGTATATATATATATACATACATACATAACTACATAGATACATAGTTACATACACACATATGGACCTTCTTTCCATTTTCCATTTTAGTGTTCACCTCTTGCCGCTTTTTGATCACCGAGTAAAACCGAGCACGTCCCTGACATCGGGAGTACCCTGACTTGCCCAGGTGATCACGGGCATTATATAATCAGCATGATCTGTCCGGGCTGAGCATCACCTGATCCACTTACTGATCATCATCTGAGCACCCTGTTCTCTAAATGTATAGATAAGCAGCTAAGTAAGCTAGCTATATTAATAAAATGCGATACGCTAATCCTAACACGTATAACCCTGTCTATTTAGATCGCCTATCAAAAAGCCCACTGGTTAGCGCAGTTAAGTTACGTGACCGTTTATTCTAGCGGTCTTGATCCCATCTAAGTGAAAAAATTTGTAGTAGGGCTATTAAATTAACCTATCATTTTCTACTTCAGCTCATACTCCTAGGAATACCCTCGGGATACTTTGCTTACTAGCCCGGCGATCCCCTAATCGGGCTTTGCACTACTACTAGGGTGAGGGTAATTAGATGAATTTCTTAAAGGTTAGAGGCCTACCCTATAACTATCAAGGCAACTAGAGTAAGTAGTATTCAGAAGGTAACGACGATAAACTACTTCCCTCGCAATTGCGCAGATACATGATATATCTGGCGTGCATCTTCTTAGTTTGTATCTTTTCATGCTGACTTATAGACACCCGCTCTAAGCTGTTAGACAGACCCAGCTTTCTCCCGTCTTGGAATAGTGCTGGTCCCTAGTAAAAATCTTGGGTGAAGGACTGAAGACGCCTCTAATGGACGAACGCACGGTATCTGGGGGTCTAGGGCCTTGATCGATTTAGATTTAAGATAGTAGGAGGGCCCCTCCCTATGATTGTTAGCCCACTAGCTCCGTTCTAGAACCCCAAACACTAGGCCGGCGGATCCTTAGGCATTTTGTCGCCGATAACATGCCCTAAGTGTATTGAGTTCATATATAAGTTCTAGTAACGATCCTATACTAGCGATTAATACGTGATTTTATACCTTTAGTAACTCCATTTCCTTGCTTTAGCCCTTTATAATGGAATTTGTTAAAATTAGAATCATGACCGGAGATGACTTGAATGCTTTTACAGTGGTTGAATAATACCGTTTCATTAATTAGCTTAATTATGGTCTCCGTAAGGTATTTACGGCTCTTTTAGTCCAGCTACCATTACGAGACAGAACAGCCACAATGTTTGTAAGTCTCGTAGTTATTGAGTTTACTGAAACAGTACATGCTGCCTTTGATGGTCGGGATTAACACCGATGAGTGGAAAGTCTGCACAATAAACAAGGTTAGGTAGAATTAAGAAGTGAATAGCAGAGATGTATTGGAAATTATCAACAGAGCAAATAGAGTAGCAATTCTTCTCCTGCTTCTTGTAGTGCAATCCGTCCTCCTACCATCTCCAACCCTTGTCGTCATACTTCAAATCAACGCTGGTAATAGGAAAGATCTGGTCCAGTGATGTAGGTGGCCGAACGAGACCATAAGAGACGTAGATACGATCGGACCACTGGGTACCTTCAGTACGAAACGGGCTAGAGAATCCAGATAGATGGCTAAGGAGTATTATCTCGGCCAATATTTAATAATGGTTTGATATACATCATTTGAGTAGGCCTATGATATATGGTCTTCCTTATCCCAGGACATAGGCAGTATCCGCACGCTTCAAGCTTCCTAATCCTCTCTCACTAGCTTTAGGTCCGTTATTATATAATTAACGGAGAACTTACTTGTAGATCTCGCGGAACTTAAGCCGGATCTCTTCTCGCTGCGAGAACGAGTAACCCCAAAACTTTTGTATATCGAGGGACTCGCCTAGCACCTTTTCCCATATCACATATGTGATAAACCCACCAGGGACGGTATCGTCTTCGTCTTGTTGGTCACACTGATATCCAAGGAGCCGAGGAATAACATCGCAACCTTTCTCTTGAAGGGACTTAAGAGTAGTAAGCTCTGTAGGCTCATAGGACTTGACAGCCTGTGTGGCCCGGATTGAAGCCTTCTTAAACTCGGTGCCGGCAATAGGTACTTGCTTATACACTCGCATAAATGCAAGTGTATTGCTAGAGTCAGTAGGGTAACAAAGAAATTTCTCAGTCGAGTATGCTGGGCCAAGGCCATTAGTGACATCTCGCTGATTCATAATATTAGTGCGCTCCTGTACTTTGCTAACGATTGCCCATCTCGAAGGGCCAACGTCAACAACATTCAAGGGCGATTCTGGTGATTGGTTGAGAGTGGCCGTGATTCCCTCGGGATAAGTAAGGGAGTCCGGTGATGACATGACCGTGATAATTGTTGAAATCCAAGATGCGAAAAGGAGATGACAATTAGAAAGTACAACATAGGTATTTCTGGTGAACTTTAACTTGGTATTGTGGGACCATCACGTGATTGGAGCATTATAAGTGGCTGAGCGGGCCGCGGCATTACCTTCCGAAGACCCATAGGGCTCAGGGCCAACCGAAGCCAAATCTTAATTTGAGGACCGATAATGATATGACAATCAGGTATATGGCGAGCGTACTGGTAAAATTCTCTATCTAACTAAAAACAAGAATGGTCTGTACTTATCTGGTCAGGAAAAATTAGCAAGCAAATGCATAATAAAAGAGTCATATGTTTACATGGTAAATATTTCAACCCGCCAAGAAAGTAGGGCTCTAGTGAGGGCAATGGAATATGGTCTGTGGATTGAAGACTAAGAGAAAAGAAAGAGCAACATACTAGTTATCTATCGGGCAAGTATCTCTAGATCGTTAGATGAGTCGATAGATATACGGATCATATTGAGCCGGGCCTTGTAGTCAGGACTCAGATGTAGTAGGAAACGAGCAATAGTGGCTTAAATGATCCTAATCATACAAAAGCCAGCTGAAATATAAACACTTGGTTATCGAGCCACTCTAAATTAGAAGATTAGAAGACGGAAGGAAACAATGTCATAAAACGAATAGAGTTCTCCGCTTCTTTCTACGCCACTTCGTTAAAACGTATTTTCTTGATAAGATATTGTGCTCCAAAAAATGAGGGTAGCAGCAGTACTATCAACGAACTAGTTAACTAGTTAGTTAACGTATTCGGTAAGCGAGCTGCGCACGCAAGCGAGCTGCGCACCTATTCCAACCT
>LACB01000475.1:0-21384 GCA_030142185.1 Penicillium thymicola
CCTATCATCTCTCGGCTTGCGTTTTTCCCTTGTCCTTCCTCACTGCCTGTTACTACCCAATACCCCCTCTTGATTTGGCTGGTATTTTCTCTCTTTGTGTCTTAATTGGTTTGAAATACAATGTCGGGCGGATTTAGTCTCGATTCTATCTTTTTTTTTTTTTTTTTTTCCATGTCTCTTGCCTTCTTTGCCCCTTGTATGAGTATCAATGTACTCTTCCACCAATCCTGGTGCCTGATTCGTTGCTTACCAACAGGTTAGGTAATATCTGTTCAAAAGCCGATCATTAGCCATCGCCGAGGCTGAGACTTTGGCTTAGATTGGTGATTTTCCCTCGTATCGGATCATAGCGCTGTAGTGCAGAGCCCCTGTCAGGTTATCACGAAACTACGCCGGTGCCACCAGCTGGCTTGATGATGTTACATAGGCTGATATGGACATATAGCTGATTATAAATGTGCCAATTGGCAAGATTTATAAGCATATTAACCCTGCACACGCCTTATTCCAGTGAATAGAACTCCAATTCCCATGCCCACATGCGGTATAGTTGTATTTCACGCCCGCTGATTGGTGGAGAAACCCAACACCGCTCCCACTTTTCCCCGCGTCCACCGTCTGCGTGGGATTCCATTGTCGCGAATTGAGTGGAACCTGCGCAACAAGTTCTTCCATCGATCCATGTCGCCTCAAATGGCTTTCCATTATGATCATCGCGGCTGGGTTTAATACACTCTACCCGCCTAAGATTGACTTAGCGTCGCTTTATCCAACTTGCCCCCAATTACCCCATACCTTGGAGCTAGCCTCGTTCGGCCCGCTCCCTTTTTCATAATTGTTTTGTAAAAAAAATATAAGCTCTGATACTACCTACCTCTTACGATACCCGGGGTCCTAATCGTTGAGAAGCGAATTGCACAAAGTCTATACTGGGTCCTTGCGCTCCTTTCCCCTCTCCCCAACTCCCTCCCATTTCCGCCCGTCGTCTTGATACATACTTTGCCCTGCATATACATCCTCGCCAGCACGAAGTATGAAAACACTTGGGACTGCTATGCCATGATTCCGACAGCCTTTCCGCAGCGCATGCCCACGCCGCTGCTCGACGATCCCCCTGTCTCCACCGCCCTCAAGGCTCAGGATCCTCCCAGCGCAAACACCAATATCCCCGTTCCTTCCAATGCTACAACAATACTCTCTCTCGATCCTCCAGCTACCGGGACCGAAGACCAGATAGCCGCGGGCATCGCCGTGCCGGCCACCGACGCTGTCGCGAGGACTGTCGTGATCATCTATGGGCAGAACCAAGACCATATCGTACAACTGGTATCGGAGGTTTTGGGCAAGCCATGGACAACGGACACATCGCTCGGGACGCTTGCGCGAGCCAGAGATGCAGTGGTTGTGGGGATCCTAGCGCGCGATCTGGCGCGGAGCTTGCAAGAATGTAAGCGATCATCGCTGGTTTTGGTAAACACGTACTGTGTGGAAAACGGGTCTGCGCCGGAAGACTCGCTCACTGAGAGTTGTGATTATGAGTTTTTATATTCGCGGAGTCCGTTCCTGCGCCGCGATCTGTCGCGGTTTTTGTCGTTGATTTTTGGTCAGACGAGGCCGCATGATGATTTGCGGACGAAGACCAGGACGAATTTTATCTCGACTACATTTCCTGATGTGCATGCTGCTTTGCCTAATTTGGATATTTTGTCTGTGGGGTCTGATGCTGTTGAAATCCGTGTGGATTTACTAGTTGAGCCTGTGCCGGATGGTTGGGCCACTCCGCCTGTTCCGAGTTTGAAGTATGTTGGTCAGCAGTTGATGTTGTTGCGGCAGCATACTGAGTTACCGATTATATTTACTGTTCGTTGTACAAGAGAGAACGGGAAGTTTCCGGTGAACGACCCTGCCCTCTTTTACAAGTATCTACGGCGAGCGATACGGTGGGGAGTCGAGTATATCGATGTGGAACTGTGGCTACCAGAGGAGATCCGGCGCCAGCTGTTTGAGAAAAAGGGCCATAGTATGATTTTATCTGCGTTCCATGACTTTTCCGGGACCTGGAAGTGGACATCCGAAGAGGCGCAGCGCATATTTACGGAAAGCGCCAAATATGCCGACATCGTGAAGATGATCGCCATGGTCCACACAATTGAGGAGAACTACGAACTAGAATACTTCCGTTCTACCATCAAAAGCCGCGGCTCAGGCCCACCCCTGTCAGCAGTCAACATGGGCCAAATGGGCCAGCTATCTCGAGCCCTCAACACCGTCTTCTCTCCAATCACCCACCCCCTCCTCCCAATGATCGCCGCCCCGGGCCAGCTAACGGCGGCGGAGATTAACGAAGCCCTACACATAATGGGCCAACTTCCCAAACGCGACCTCTACGCCATCGGCTCATTTCGCTCAACCCCACACTCAATGTTCATGGAGAAATGTCTAAACGAGCTCGGTCTTCCACACAACTTCACCTCAGTCGACCGCGGACCAAAAGGCTCCATAGAATCCGTCCTCCTACAACCGCACTTTGGCGGCGCCTACCTCAACCCTCCAGTCCCAGCGACAACTGGTTTCATGCCCGCAGTCAGTGACGCAGCCCGCGCAATTGGGTTAGTCGACACAATCGCCATGACACCGGGCGACACCGCACCAGGACCCTCCCGATTCATCGGCGAAAACGCCGCCTGGAAGGGCATCCGCGCGACCCTGACGCGCGAATACGTGCCATCGGCGTACAGCAGCCGCGCAGCGATCATCCTCGCTGGCTCCCAAGCAGACGCCTCAGCAGCAATCTTCGCACTACGCAGTCTGGCCGTTGGCACAATCTACACGGTCGGGTTTAAAGCGAGTGGCCCGCTAGCTGTGGGTCTTGAGCCCTTCACATCCATCCAATCCGTCAAACGGGTTGAGCAGCCATTTGTTATTGTCTCTGCGCTGCCGCCGGAGAAATCGCTGCTCGTGCAGCCTCTACTACGACATTATGGCGTTAATGGCCGTTCGTCGCCGCCTTCGACTCGTGGGAAGGTTTATCTTGATCTCACCACTGGGCCGCGGAAGGGGGATCCTTTGGCTGTTGCGACTAGTGCTGGGTGGACCGCGTACGGGGTTGAGGATGTTTGTGCTTGGACTACGGTTGAGACCCTCAGGTTGCTTGTTGGGCAGAATGTGCCGTTTGACTTTGTGCGCATGGCGTCTGGGAGGCCTTTGTTCTAGTTATATAGTATAGTATACTACATACTACCTACGTAGGTTATTTGTGGTTCAGCTTTTTGTCTGTTGTTGATACAATAGATACTGATCTTGGTATTGGATTGAATTTCTGTTTTATGGGTTTGAGACAGGGATTATATGATCTGTTTTTGTAGGGCTATCTGCATCATGTGAGGTCCGTGGATGTTGACATATGTGGTGTCGTGGCTAGTTCAAGTTTAAGAATAGCGCTTTACTTGCCTTCCCTATGGATATTTTTGTAGGATCAGCTAACTGCGCAGGGCATTTCTAGTATTTTTGACCTGCATGTATATGTCTTGGTTGGGAGGAGTAATTGGTAGGCGCCTCTGCGCTTAGCTAGGGATTCTACCTATGGAAGTGGTGTTTTGAGTCATATTCGCAGAAGCCATGGGCAGTGCTAATAAGCGATATATAAATTCCGCAAGATAAGAGTTTATCTGAAAATCCGGGGTCAACCCCTCATTTCGTGCTGACCCTAGGCCTCGTTTCACTTGAGCTCTCGATATATATTGTTTTCTCAATTCACGCAAAATAAAGATGCATCTACGTCCAGATCATGCAGTCCGAGACCTCCCAACCCTCCACGCCTTCATCAAACAAAACCCATTAGGCGTCCTCACCACTTCCCTCCCCTTGGAGAATCATCCGACCCTGCAATGCAGCCACATCCCCTGGGTGTTGGACAGTGAAACAACACTGGAAGGCGAGTTAGCAACGAAAGCAAAACTAGCCGATGACAACACCCCGGCAGCGCCACATGCCTCCCTGGGCGTCCTCCGCGGGCACATCGCGCGCCAAAACCCGCAAAGCAAAGCAATTGTAGAATCTGTCTCGGAATCCAGCACCAAAACAATCAGTCTCCCGGGCGCATTTCCTATAATAAGTTCTGAAGAAGAACCAGCCACATCTACAGGCCATACACTCCCTGGTGAAGTCCTGATCGTCTTCACTAGCCCAGTAGACCACTATATCACGCCGAACTTCTACACAGAGTCCAAACCCGCCACGGGAAGGGTTGCTCCGACGTGGAATTACGCCGCGGTGCAAGTTTACGGTCGGGCAACTATCTACCATGACTCGACGGACGAGCAAACAGAGGTGTTTTTACGACAACAGCTGGGTGACCTAGCTCGGTTGGGAGAGGAAGGAGTAATGGGCTTTCAAGATGGATCTGCGATGGGTTCGGGGTCTGATGATAAACATGGGGATGAGGATGGAAATCCACGCCAAGACAAAGACCAGAACCACAGCATAGATCGGGAGTTGGAGCTGAATCAGGGGGTGACGACGGCGAGGACCGGGGCTAGCGGGGCTAGAGGGGATGGCGACAGCACGGCATTGCCGAAATTGACATCGGCACCTTGGAAAATCGCAGATGCGCCACTAGAGTACATTGTGGCGCTTTTGAAGAATATTGTCGGGATGAAGATTGAAATTACGCGGATTGAGGGCCGCTTTAAGGTTAGTCAGGAACGACCGGTTAATGATCGTGGTGGTGTTGTTCAGGGGTTGGAGAGGATGGGTGGGAGGGCGAGGGATATGGCGGAGTTTGTGAGGAGAGGGAAGGTTTTGCCATAATGAGGTTGGTATTTTACTTTTTTTTTGCTTATTTGCTTATATTGTATGTATCTCGATTCTAGGGGTGGTTAGTTAGACGGAGTAGATACTAAATAGAGTAATCGTGTCAAGCCATCTTGGAACACCTACAACATATGTTGTACAGTAGTGTTGCTTGGTATTATAGAATAGAGGAGAGCAAACTCCGTATGGTCTGGATATATAAGCACTACCAAGTGTTTAAAAAGTTAAAAAGAAGACTAGGATGGAGGTCCCGTATCGAATATAGTATCCTCAGGGGATGATCAAGTCTGGGAACGGGGGTTTCCAAGTTTAGGGAGAACCTTGCAAGGCGTAATAAGCGGGGACCAATAGTAATAGTAATAGGCACCTTGATACTCCATACTCCACATCTTTTTCACGTGTAGTTAAATACTTGGAAGGGGGTTTCTTCTGCAGGAGACACTTCGGGAAAATTGAGGGGACTTCAACAGAGGTCCAAGCGATAATAGAGAACCCCGTTGGGTGGGGGGTGATGGACAGAATATAGTTATTTACTGGTTGAATATGTCAAGCTACTGCAACATGAAATTACCTGCAATTCTGCTGCAATTCTGGCATTTCTGGATCATCCCGGATGTTGGCGTCGGAGCCCTAAGGTGGGTGTATTTCCGGAAAAGGAAATCATCCCCGCCATCGATCAGATTAAAGGGGAATGGACTGGTTTATAAGTTGAATATTGGTGTTCGAAGTAAATTAAACTCAAAAGAATAAGAATACAGAAGAAATATATGTATTTGATCTAATTAATAGTCAGGAGTATACAGAGAACAAAGGTATCCATATACAATATCACCCTTGTCAGCTTAAACTGGGGCCCTGGGGAATTCCGGCGGCACATCACTTCTCCGCATTTCTTTCCTCCGCAACCTGGTTGTGGTATAGGCTCTTTTTTTTCCTCTCAACCCACAGCCATGCGCTTGACTTCTTGTCCATCTTGGCCAGGGCCGTTTTCTTTCTTCTTCTCATCTTTCTCTTCCATGTAGATGTGCCATGTCTCGTCCTCAGGTTAGCATCGACCGTCTCACGCCCCGCCGTGCGACGGTCGAGCCGCGCGAAACTATGAACTGCAAATCCTGTCGCAAGCGCAAGGTCTGTCTAGTCAGTCTGAGTTCAATTGCTTGGTCTCTAACTCGTCATAGATCAAATGTAATCGCATGCGACCGAGCTGTGAGGCATGTAAGGTCTTCCAGTGCCCATGTCTTTATGGTAAGTCAATCATGTCCCCTCCACATCACATGATTTCCCCGTTGATTTTGTTATGTTCAAAGATGCCGTCCCCAAAAAACGGGGCCCAAAGACCGATGTGTTAGAAGCTCTTGTCAAGCGGGTTGATGGGTTGGAGAAACGACTCCATGATGAAAAGAACCCTATTTCGCCCACTTCACCCGATACCCCGGATGATCCGCCGAGCTTTCCCACCCGTCGGAACACCATCGACACTTCTTTTAGTATTTACTCTTCAAGCGATCGATCGGCTCTGTCAACTTCGTTCTCGCAGAATGTGGATCCCTTCTCTAGGCCGACCGGCCACCCAGCAAGTCTTCTCCAACAGCCCTCTCCGACAACCAATGGACCCCTATCGGATGCGATCCTCGATATTTACTTTGAGCGATTGCACGGTAAGCCATTTTATATACTAGACAAGGCGGCAACGCGACATAGCCATCAACTGAACCAATTGCCTCCATCCTTGGCCATGGCCATCTCAGCATTGACAGTAAGGTAAAACAGCCAAGCTTCCAAGCCCTGTCGTATGCTTTACATGTTTGACTGACGAACCTCAGACACACAACCTTGCCTGGTCAAGTGGAGCAGTCACTACGTAC
This sequence comes from Penicillium thymicola, assembly GCA_030142185.1. NCBI lineage: Eukaryota > Fungi > Ascomycota > Eurotiomycetes > Eurotiales > Aspergillaceae > Penicillium > Penicillium thymicola. The sequence continues at coordinate 6,678 of LACB01000475.1, forward strand.
CGGCATGGATGCGGCGCTACAGGCAAGACGCATGATTGACGTCGACAATCCCACAGTCGAAGGACTGCAGACTCTATTGTTACTTTCGCAAGCCTTTTATGCTTATGGTTTGGGGAAGAAAGCCTATATGACATTCTGTATGCTTGCCCTCGGTCCTACATAGTTGAATGAACTTACTAATGAGGATTAGCAAATTGCGTGGCCATGATCGTCGCTCTGGATTTGTACCGCGAAGCTTCCTCTAAGTGCAATATCACGACTGCTGAGCGAGAAATGAGGCGTCGGCTATTCTGGTCTGTTTACTTGATGGACAGATTCATTAACTGTGGATCCCGACGTCCATGCCTGATTGCGGATCATTCGATTGTTCTGCGCCTACCGTCTTGGTCACCACATGCAGCCGGTCTGAACATGGAGGGGGAGCTCTTCCATGTCGGCCCGAACATTCAATATTCCGCTGATTCCCGGCGCAAATCACCAAGTGCTGCGTCTTTGCTGATTGACATCGCGCGTATTCTCGGTGTTACCAATAAGTACCTGGCAGCTGGCGGAGTCAAAGGCGATTCCCACTTTCCATGGCATGCGCTCTCTAATTTATCTAAGATTAGACAAGAATTAGATATCTGGGCGGCCGGTACGCAGGACGTCTTTGCGTCGATCGATGCATTGTTCGGCCACCCTGAGAGTACAACACTTTTGCTGAGCAAGTTGATCTACCATTTGGTGCACTGTTTGATCTACCGCCCGTTCCTACCCATTGACCTGGTAGAGCTCCGAGGTACGGGGCAGCATCAGTCCTGGCAAATCGAGGCGACAAACTTGTGTTTTTCGCACTCCAATGCCATCGCAGAGCTCGTTGAACTGGGTCGTAATTCTCCACTGATTGAGTGGCCTGCTTTTGTCGGCTATTGTGTGTGCACAGCGGGGACTGTGCATGTTCACGGTGTGCACTACAAGGGCCGTGAAGGAGAGGTTTTCTCCTCCAGCGCTGAATTCCTGACTCGGGAGATGCACCAGCTTATTTGGTTGCGCAATATTTGGACTGGCGCGCAGCATCAGCGTGAGCTGCTCCAGACTATCTATACGTGTCACTCCGAACTGGTGCGCAATCTTGCTAGTAGCCCAATGCGCTTCTCGCCAGTCTTCCACCTTGAGGACTTTCTCGACCGATATCCCGGTCTGATGTTAGATGGATCACACGTTCGGCTCATAGATGCGGGGGATGAACTGGCTCCAAGGTAGGTCGACTGCTGATTTCATCCTTTTGCATGCATATTATAAGGCCATTAACTCTGGAAACAGTACTGCAAACTTTATCGATCGTCAAGATCACTATTACCAACGACCAATCGCTGCACCGTCGTATCAGAATGCTTCATCCTACTTCTCAAATACGCGGCCTGGGCCCTCGAGTCCATTACCATCCACCCAGAACTTGGATATCGACCGTCGTCACCCCCATTCCCATTCTCTGTCCCAGAAACCCTCTCACCCGGCTTCCCTCTCGCCAACCCTACAATTTCAAGCGATCTCAAATAATCACCACCAACAATCACCATCCTTGCCCTCCATCTTCTCCCTCCCAACCGGAACAGATCTATCTGGCGCCGGCACAGCAGAAAACTCTCACCTCTCCATCCCAGGCTTCTCTCCCACGGCCTTTGGCCTCTCACCGCCAGCCTTTCTCACCGATACCGCCATGAACATAGCACCAACACCGCCCCCAAATCCCCAATACGCAACCTTCCCCTTTGACACCGCGCACACAAACCTAAGCGGAATGGCACAGTCGGGCCCCACCGCACTGACTCCAGGGGCCCAGTCCCAAACTAGTGCCACCCACACCACAACTGGCAGCGAGGGCGCATCTGAAAAGGATCCCTTCCTGAGCTTGCTGGAACAGCTCGCTGAAAATGAGAACTCGCAGGGCGGGCCTAGTGAGCTCGAGTTCTTTTTAACGGGTACCGGTGCTGTCGAAGGTGATACAGATATTACTCTCGAGAAAGATGGTGCTTCGTAGATGGAAAACTGGGGTTGGGGATTATGATTCCCCCGTATTTATTCTCATTCTGTGTATATCTCTCGCTGTATAGCTTGTCCATTTTCTAGGCTGTGCCCGAATTAAATAATACCCATTGTGCTTTCGTAATCCGGAAATCCATATTGCCCATCAGAAGTTACAGTAAAGTGGCAGAACGTTGTTCATCATGGGCGTCGAACCAACAGCAAGCCCTCAGAGTGCTCGTACAATCGTCCCTAGTCCGCCTCCCCTAGCAAATCAAGCTACGATCTCGGGCTCTCCACGTCCTATTAGCGTGCAGGAGAACAGTGAAAGTACATCAAGCAAAAGAACCTAGGAGATGATGATCTCAAATATTTAGACAAGATGTTTGTTCGTCTTTTGGTGACGAAATTGGCCGCCAACTTCTGAATAGACGCCTCGTGTTGAGAACAGTGCATGACGCGACGAACCTGGCCCCGTGACCTGCAATCCAAGGAATGAAGCCCCCAGAGACGATTGAGACCACGATTGCTGGGAAGAAATACACAGTGATTGCTACTCCGACTCAGCACATCCCAGGAAACAGAGGTACGGGATTCATCGTCACCGGTGAAGACGTCGGACATGGCCGAGACAGTCTGCCCAACGCCATTTACTTCACTGGTGACACAGTCTATATTGAGGAGCTCAAAGAAATTGGAAACCGATACCTCATCAAGGCGGCTGTGATGAATCGGGGCAATACTCATGCACCAGTGCTCCTCCAATCCAAATCACTGTGGGCGGCAAGTCTGCAGATAGACTGTTTCGTGAAATCAAAGTTGATGTTTTGGTCCCAATGCATTACGAATCTCACTCCACTCAGTTTGGAGCTGAGTTGCGTCAGGCTTTCATGGATGAAGCAGACAGTGAAAACGTTTGTTGGCCCAACGTAGGGAGAAGGTTTCGATTCTGACATACTTGATTTAACCTCGAATGAGATAGAATGATAGAGTAGTCTTGGCCTCAAATTGAGCTTTCGTCGAGTACCAGACGCGGCGCCGATAGTAAGCCTCTTTGGACTAATTGGGCGACGACTCCCTTAATAAATTCTATGCCATTGTCATTGCAAGCTCGGTGTCTCTCAAACCACGCATATGCGATCTGCGTGGGAAACAATGCCAAGGCTGGCCCGAAGAGCTTCATCTCATTTTGAAACAAGTAATCCATACTTGAACAAATCAAGAAGGCCAGACGGTCCCCTTCAGCTCGAACGCTAATCGGATTGATTTCCTCTGACAATCCCTCAAGTATTCCGGTACAATTCAGCAGTCTCGACAGAATTTTGTCAATTTCCAATAAACAGATGACTTGGATGGACCAGCAATGAGTCATCCCATTCCCATTTGCGATTGGGATGTTAGGGAACCATATATGCTTAGGGGATCTCTGTGGAATATTGATAGAAGTGGGTTGAAGGTCAGAGAACGAAGTGACTGAAGGAATAATGTTGAGGTCTAAGGCGTTCTCCCAAGCGCAAAGTCGTTTTGAAGCCTCAAAAAGGGATCCGATCAATACTCGCGAAGCAGGTCCATTTTCAGTCGAGGATACGCAGCTGAGAATATCAATCTCCTGCAGGATTGACGGTATAGCTGCAATTTCGCTGTAAAATTCTTGGGTAGGAGTTACCGCATTGATCGAAAAAGGGATGTTGATCCAGGTGCTAGTAGCCAGAAACGTAGGTTGCCGATCATGCAATGCTTCTGCAATCTGAGTAGACCGAAAATATCAGCATTTATATCATCCAATTTGCTTAGTTGAAACCTACAATGAACGGTCGAAAGCCCAAAAAGAGTTGATGGAATAATCCTGAACTAAAAGTTCCTGGACCGTAATTTTGGAACAGTATCCTAATGGCGTGGAGATGCATATTGAGAGCAGACACGGAATCCGGCAACATGAGCTAAGAGAGATCAATGAGTGCCGTCTGAATTAGTCAGGGATCATATACTTCCACCAAAGAAAGACACATAATAGCAGGCAACAATTCCAAGGAGAGACCATTCGTAGCGATATGTCCGCGCATCTTATGGATAGCATCATAGTAGCTCTGCGGGGATTCGACATCACATGTACGTGATAAACTCCTTTGTGAATTTATTAAGATCGCTAGTGCCAGTGTAGCTTCCGATAGTACCGAAGCATCGGAGGCCAGACATGGAAGCTGAGGAAGCACGTCAACCCAGGCGCCACATATTTGAGATTCTCTGTGGACTGAGTCGCTATTCTCCAGCCGGTCAAAGTGCCCGCCAAGACGGTGGTCCAGATGATGGCTTTCTCTTTCAAAGTTCGAACTCCGAACGCGCGACCATTGAATGTTGAGCAGTGCTGATACAATCTTAGCGGAAATTCGACTTCGTTCGGGGAGCAAGATGAGGCTTACCTGAAGCGGCCAGCAGATCATTCACCATGTCCCAAGCGGTGGTTGCTGTCGCTTTTCCAAGGGCATGCTCCTCGTTATGGGGGATGGAAGCAATAGCAGGGTCGACCTCCTTGATCCCAAAGAGTATATGACCTGGGATCGAAACAGCATTAATAGCTGCTGAGGCGTAGTACAGTGTCGTAGGGATGAACGACATGTCGGCGAATATAGGTAATATGGCTATCAAGACCAATGGTAGGAAACGTATAGTGTGGTGGTTACTTGGGTCTCGGCTTCCCTATAAAGATTTTCGAGAGATCTCATTAGGTGGTCAAATGCTGGCCGCCTTTTGTCAGGTGTTGTTGCAGTACTGTAGGGTAGTGCCACATTAATTCTATAGGCTCCCGGCATTCATCAGTATCACTAGTAGACTTGGCGATGTATGTTACCCTCTATGGACTAGCTTGCCATGTTCAGGTGGATACTTGTGTCCCACAGGCACTTGTTATGTTGTACGTACCTAAGTGGTCCTAACTCAAAGTAGTAGCTTATTCCGCCAAGACCCAAAGTTGTGGTTCCTTGTAGGGTTGCCGTCAACCCGTCTTAGCCTGTCTACAACATACTCGAGGTTGCCTCGCAATATAATTGCTTCCAACCTCCGAAGGTTATGTACTACCCTATATGCAGCTAAACACCCTAAAACTACTTGATCCAGCAGTCGTTACGGTTTCGGATTGCATCAGTTGCCTACATATATACAGTAAGACCCCATTATAACGATTCTTTTTCGTGTCTAAATTGATCCTCCATACATGAATAGTTATATCCAGGGCTTAATCAGCTATTTTAACCCCGATTTCAACTAATACAATACCTTGGCAATCCATTCTAACCCCCCAAAAGGTCGCTCTAAGAGAGTGCCGTCGAAAAAAACAACAACTTCCTTTCGTATAAATAGCTCGCTAATTGGTTCTATGAAATATATAATCATCGTACCTCTCAATCTACAATTTCGGAGATCCTTTCTACCCGATACCTTCACCTTGACGCCGACCTCTCAAAACACTGATTCTAGGAAGATAATTACTGCTCTACATAGACATGAGAGGTTGATTGAAGCAAGGAAAATGGGAGGGTAGAAGCAGAGCGATATTAAGAGCTTTTTTGGGCCCTAAATTTGTATGTAAACCAAAAATATATATTTAATATATAAAACCTCGATTAACGAATACCTGGATATAACGATACTTTTGCCGTGTCTAGAATATATCGTTATAAATAGGTTTTACTGTACATATCTTGTAGGTAGTTTTTATTGATCAACCCGGGTCGGCATCTGCCGGAGTTACCCCGGTCTCGGCGGACCTCCACCGACCCCGCGTTGCAACTCCTCTCCTCTCGCATAAGAACCTTGGCCATCCCCTCTTAATGTCACCCAGCCAACGCCTCAAGATTCTATCAAGTCACCTCCAACGGGCCCTCAAAATGAAACTCCTCTACCCAACCTCCCTCCACATCGACACCAAGTCCCTGGAAGGCTTCTCCGTCGAATTACACCCCTACGATGTCACACTCCCAATTCCCGAACCCCTAATCGACGCCGAATTCCTCGTAACATGGAGCAACAAAGCCACGAACCTCCGTGACGCAGCCTCCCGCATGAAGAACCTCCGCTGGATCCAGTCGCTCGCAGCCGGTCCAAATGACGTCCTGGGCGCGGGCTTCGATGCCTCCCGCATCGCTATCACAACCGGCTCCGGCCTACACGACGAAACAGTCGCCGAACACACCCTTGGCCTGCTACTCAATGCCGCCCGTCGCTTCTATGAGATGCGCGATTACCAGTCCCGCGGCGAGTGGCCCGCCCATCTGGGCGGCGCCCAGCCTGACCGCGCCCCTGGCACTTTCCGTACCCTCAATGGTGCCAATATTACCATCTGGGGATTCGGAAATATTGCCAAGAACCTTGCGCCCGTACTGACTGCACTCGGCGCTAATGTCACCGGTGTTGCGCGGAGTACAGGTGTGCGCAATGGGTTTGAGGTTGTTGCAGAGGATCGCTTGCAAGAGATTCTGCCTAAGACCGATGCCCTTGTTATGATTCTACCGGGTTCGACGAGTACCAACGGTGCGCTTAGTACTGAGCGCTTGGCGTTGCTGCCGAATCACGCTTGGGTTGTGAATGTTGGCCGGGGCACTTCTGTTGATGAGGATGCCCTGCTTGACGCGCTTGAGAAGGGTAGCATTGGTGGTGCGGCGTTGGATGTTTTCTCCGCTGAGCCCCTGCCCAAGGAGTCAAAGTTTTATGCTGCGCCTAACCTTATCCTCTCGCCTCATGCTGCTGGTGGACGTCCCCGTGGAGCTGAGGCGCTCATTGCGTATAACCTCAGACGGCTTCTTGCTGGACAGGAGCTGAAGAATGTTATTTGAGCTTGGGATGAAGTCACTGCGGACATTGCTTGTTTGATAGAGTTTATGAGTGCATATATATATGCATAGATGAAATGGAGGTTAGATGCCGTGTTTTCGCTATATAGGTCTTACATATATTAGTCTAAGAGTATGTCTACAGTATATTGAATTGGATTGGCCCCTGGGTAATTATCGGCGAGACTTTAACTACAAGCAATGGTATGGTGTCCATGAGTATATTCTGTTGTACTAAGCCGAGTTCTTCATCCTTATCAAGAATTGCTGAGAGTTCAAAAGATGCAAGGAAGATTTCGGTTGTCTCGTATTCAGAAATGCAGCTCATCTATGCTAACAACGAGCTCGAAGTATTCATTCCCAACCATAATAAGGTGGTATAGTCAGTGTATCTGGTATTATCATGGTCAGTACCTGGTACCCGGATGCAGCTACCTCCAGGGCCCAGTCTATACCCAAGACATACCGAGTACTGAACAAACCAACCTCGCTGATCTGGAGGTCAAGTGTGGTGAGAGGCTTGTGCTAGCATCAAGAACATATACACCGGATTTTAGGCCGAGCGAGATGGATTTCCCTTTCCGTTTTAGTGCTCACCCCTTGCCGCTTTTTGCTCACTGAGTACGCCCCTGTGTATTACGTAATCGTTAGACCCGCCCGCTCACTGAGCATCACATGATATTACGTAAGTTAGATAACTCGCTCACTGAGCGTCACCTGAGCAGCCTGATCTGAGCGTACCTGATTATTACATAAGCTCAAGGACTTGCTCACTGGGCGTCACCTGAGCAGCCTGAGCGAGAGCAGCTAAGTCAGCAGGTCACCTCAATAAAATGCAGCACGCTAGCCCCATCCAAATGCAGTCTTTATGTGATGTGACACCAAGCCCCTGATGCAAGCAAAAATGCTGTTTCTGAGAGTTGCGTTTCGGAAAATATAGTTATTGACCTCATGACGAAATTCATCAAGAGTAGAGGTGAGGTCGGATATAGTAGTGTCGGATGTTAGTGTTCGCTCTAGCTCCCCGGGTGACGAGGTCTGCAAGGTCTAGGACAGTTCTGGAGTGGCAGGTTTAGTCCCGAGAAGACATCAAGACTCTGATGTACGGTGGCCCTTCTGCAAAAGGTGATGTTACACAAACAGCCCTTCGTACATGCCCTGATATGTTACCAAGGGTACAATAGGTCCATGGATGCGGCTAGCTTCGGTGACTCCAGAGGCCTTGCTTGTCGCTACGGAAGTGGACGGGAATGCGATGATCGGCGTGCGTGGGGTGGATATGTAATATAGCGATATAGCTCATAATTCCCTGGAAAGGGCTGGGTTGAACGTCTACCTTGTTGGTAGTGTTAGGAAAAAAGGATCGGAGCAATATGGTGCAAGACGCACTGGTGACACGATATCTGGGAGAGGTTTGACAGATATTGGATAAGCTGTTCTATTTCTTGGACTCATTGGAATTTAGAACCAAAGCAAACCATTCCCCTATCCCGGAGCGCGATACGAAAGGGGAGGGCAAACCAAAGATCCTGCATACTGAGCGTACAAGAGGAGGGCTATTTGTCCATTTTTAGGTTCGTCACCCGAGAAAGCGGGGTATTATGGGGAAGACCGTGGGGATGTTGGGAGAAATAATGTCGGAATCTGCTCCGAAAATACGAGATTTCCGGATGTATCAGCCAATTCTGACAAATTGTCGCGACTATCCTCGGCTGTTGTATCACTCAGCTCCTAGCCGGTAGGTTGGCGTCAGGTAATATAAGAAGGGCCCGGCTCTTGCTGGTATGAGCCTTCTATGGTCTTACCGAAACAAAAACCTCTAAGCATATACCAAAGATTCTTACTATGATATTGACTACCGTCCTCTTCTGGATACCTGTGTTGGTCGGTAGTGGACTAGCCAGTGTTCAGCCACATTTACCGTATAAAATCGACACGCATCACCATTTCCTGCCGCAGGTATACAAAGCTGGTTCGTCGTTGGCATTTGCATTGGAAAGACTATGTTGACCGAGCGTAGCATTGAAAGAAGCTGGTGGCGATCCATCCGGCTGGCCAACCCCTAATTGGAGCCCTGAGGCATCCTTGCAGAGCATGGCAAGCAATGGAATCCAGAAGGCAATCCTGTCTCTGACAGCGCCTGGCGCATCCATTGCTCCTGATACAGAATCAGCACGGATTCTAGCCAGACAGGTAAATGAGTACGCGGCCGGTCTCCGCCAGCAACACCCGAGCTCATTTGGTTTCTTTGCGACTCTCCCTTCACTTACAGATATACCCGGAGCCCTAACTGAGATTGAATACGCGTTGGATGTTTTGAAAGCCGACGGTATCACTTTATTCACGAGGTACGGGGATGGGAATAACTACCTAGGCCACAGTCTCTTCACTCCTATCTGGGAAGAACTCGACGCGCGAAAGGCAGTGGTCTTTGTGCATCCCACCCACCCAGTGAATACCACCTGGACAAATCCAATACTTCCACAACCAGCGATTGATTATCCCCACGAAACTACCCGCACGGCTGTTGATTTGATTATTGCCAATGTGACGCAGAAATATCCTAATTGCCGGAAGATTCTCTCCCATGCGGGAGGGTCGCTCCCATATCTGATTTCCCGGATCGCAACTACATCACGAGCCACTGAGCCTACGGAACTGATCTATGGCAAAACAGCTAAGGTTATTATGGATGATTTTAGGTCCTTCTACTATGACCTGGCCCTCTCCAGCTCACCTGCTGTCTTGAATATGTTGCTTGATCTGGTCCCTCATCATCATATTACCTATGGTGTGTGCCCCTGTTAGCGCATGCTGGGGTGGCTAGGATGCTAATATATAAATTTAAGGCTCCGACTTCCCATACGCTGACTCAGACAAGATTGCCGGGTTCAGGGAAGACATAGATGCGTTCCATATGGCACACAAGCTTCGTGAAATGATCTATTATGGGAACGTGGAGAATCTCCTCCAGTTGGAAAACCCCGCCAAGGAGAAGGCGAAGGCGCGGTAACTCCCTGCATAGAATGGATCAGGTTCCGACAGACCCAGCACACTTCTAAGAGAGGATACGGCCGATTATCAGAGAATTACTTGGTCAATAAGGTGCCAATCAGAGAGACCAACATATTGCAAATTCATTCAACATGTAGCGCAAGTACTCAAGAATGTATGGAATGGAAAGCACCTAATATAGCGCGTTTTGGATGGCACAAAGTGCAGAGTTAGGTTGGCGCACGCATATATAACAGGGACATAGCAACATGTTCAGTACTAATCAGGACGCCTGGAGCACCCGGCAATATAGGTAACGCCACCGGGCTCTAATCAGACCGCCCGGAGGGATTCCCTGGCCCCGATGCGTCCCAAACTTCTTTTTAACGCCCTGCCACGGACATGGCCCATGCCGAACGCTTTTTGTGTATGGCAATATTAGTACATATCAGTCACCCATTACCACCTGACCCGCCTGGCAAATATTGATAGTGAGGACTGCCGATCTGAGCCAGGCTAGTTCCAAAAGGCAAGGAAAGATTTCCACACCTTAGGTCATATCCGGTCCGGCGGCGTCTCATTGCAGCCCGTGAAATGAAGGGCCATCACTGGCCTCAAACAACTATACCCGTAGGATCAACAGCTGAAAGTCAAGTACACACATGCTGTTTGCTATGCTAAATGTAGCGCGCATACACCCCTGATTTTGACCACACGTATGTTTGAGTTGGCATGACATAGATCCTAGGCTTGCAACTACCATCGGCTTCGAACGCAATTGGCAGGGAATAATGCCCTTCCTGCCCGGCGATGCTTTTTCGGTGTCTGTCAGCCCCGGTAGTCAGCCCCGGAGGCATTCCGAAGTGCCCTGCTGTAAGTAATCATGCCATTCATGGCAGGGTCCGTGACCGTGTCTATATCTTTGTGATTTGATGACCAAGTCCGTAGAACAGCTTTGTATTACCATTGGATTATCTACACATTCTTGCTGCTTTGGTTCGCCAACCGCGGAAACAACTTCACCGCATTCCCAAAATTGATCATGTCCCGTAACTTCGGATCCATTTCAAAGTTCTCAAGCTCCTCAAGGAAGGCTGGATATGCAGTAATCGGCGCATATGGGAAGTCGCTTCCATACAAGATATGATCATGCGGAACTAACTTCAATAGCATATCTAGAACCTGCGGTGACGAACTGAGCGCCAAATCAAAGTAAAAGCTGCGGAATGACTCTACGGATTTATCATGTGTTGTACCCATGCGGTGAGAGACTGCAAAATCGTGCGCCTTTCTCATCGGTGTTGTGATACGGGAGATAAGGTATGGGATAGCTCCGCCGGCGTGCGAGAGTATCACTTTGCAGGCAGGGTACTTGATCCGTGTTTCGTTCACTATCATATCCATTGCGCTGCGGGTTGTCTCATGAGGATAGTCGATTGCCGGTTGTGGAAGCTTCGGGTTGATAGGGTTGGTGTCGACCGGGTGAGTTGGGTGGACGAATACGACGCAAGCGCGCCTATTCAGTTCAGCCCAGATAGGCTCAATGTCTGGATGGCCAAGGTAGGTGTTGGAAGAACCGTAGCGAGTGAATAGGGTGACTCCGTCGGCGTGAAGGGTGTCTAAACCATACTCAATCTCGGCGAGGGCATCCTTCGTGTCGAGAATGTTAGGCAACGACACGAAAAAGGAGAATTTCTCTGGCTCCTTGTCACGAAGCTCGGCAGAATATTCATTCAATTGCCTCGCGAGTTGGGCGCGTCTCTCCCGATCTGGGAGGATACAGGCCCCTGGAGCCGTCACAGAGAGGATTGCAGTCTGTACGCCAACGCGCTTCATTAGCAGCTTAGAAGCTAGGGGGTTCCAGCGAGGCGTAGGCCAGCCACTAGGGTCGCCACCCTGCTCTTCAACCGCTGTGGCAGAGTTAGTTAGGTGTTAATGCCATAGGAAAGAAACCAGCTACCTTTGGCATAGAACGGAGGGACACAGTGATGGTGAGTATCTACTTTGTTCACCGGAGGCGCATGGCTCCAGCCGATGGCCTTCTCTCGAAGCCAGTCAAGGGTGTGTTCGCCCATCGGGATCAGTATGCCGGGCTTGCAAAAGTAGAGAATGATTAGGACTGCGAAAGGGGCTGAAATAAAAGCCAGCATGATGTTGTGACGTGGATGTCATGTCATTATTTACGGCCTGCGGGGTGAATTAATAAGGTCCCGGGAGCATCCCGGTGGTGGTGCCCCGCACCGGGGTCTGTCCGTATATCCGCATGCCGTGTTATCTGGAAGTTGGGGGCGGGGTTCCTTGGCTCATGAACCCGGGGAACGGCTAGAAGAGGCAATACGTGTCGTGGGTGAATATTGTTCGAGGTTAATATTTGTTCGAGGTTCCTCGGCATCTGACCCCATGGGCTGAAGTCGGTGGTTCTGTAGTCCGGTACACTACCTGCAACCGAGGCACACCACATACGTACGGCACACTATAGCTCGATGCGCGACGCAGTCTGCCCTCAAAACTCCACTACAGCAAAGGCGTATCCAGCCGTCGCAGCCCTCGTAATCATTGAGAAGCGTAATCCTTGAATTATCGCGAAACCCAGCTCTCTCAGGATTGGCAGAAAATTTACGCCCATACGAGCGCTTTTCTACACGGGAGAAGAGCTAACTGATTTGCAAGACGTTGTTCACGTACTTAGTTGGGAAAATTGGGACCAGCTCCATTGGCTGCTTCCCGGGACTTAGTAAACTACCCTACATTTGAGCTATAATCAAAGAGCTCCTGCCTGCAGGCCTATACACCCTCCACTCCGGACTACATCTCTACATCAGACATGTGGTTTGAGAGCTAACCATTATTATCTAGCAAGTGTCGGCTTGTGGTCAACGAGATACAGTGTGCAACAAGTGCGAAGACCTAGGCGGGTTTTAGCCGGAACGATGGGTTTGGCAGGCGTGAGACCGAAACTATGCATGGGCTGTGGCAATTCGGTATGAAGGGGTCGTATTTATGTTGGATACAAATTGGCATGCCAAGGCCTAGTCATAAACGTGGTACGTTCAGTGATCTGTTATGACTACAAAGCAGCAAATTAAAGGCTACAGAGGAACCAAAATCTGCCAACACGGGGCAGACTGGACCGTGCAACCAGTACATCGGAAACAGCGCAAAACCGACGAGCTGTTTTCTTCAAGGGTGACTTCAAGAAGTGAACAACATGCCAAGTTTATAGGAGAGGAAGGTGGTCGACTGAACATCCTGAAAGATGTTAAGCGCCGTGTCAGATAGTATGAGGGTTTCTTGCCTCTACTTGAAATGCAATGTATGACAATCTATTCTCTGAAACAAGATATCACAAAGTCTGTAATAGCGTTCGTTGTTCCACTCGGAGGTCTCGCTGCCGCAAAGTCCATCAAGGGTCCATCGTGAGATTCATTAGCCATGTGCAACGTTACTTCCCCATTACTGTTTCTCTTCAGAATCTCGGCCAGCTGCTCTATGTGGTTGCTGAAAACCTCTTCGTAGCCCCTAGCCCCCCGTCACCAGAATATCTTGAACGGCGTCCAGGCCCTCCCACCAGCTCCCAGGGACATCCAGGGCCATTCCCCGCCATCCCCAGCAGAAATCTCATCCTTCCAAGGGGAATTTCCCACAAGGTGCATACCCCAGTCATTCACAACCTTTCGGCTTAGAACATCGGCACTGAACCATCTCTTGTACGAGGGGGTACACAAATTTAATGATGATAATGGAGACACGAGGAAGCACCCTTTCATGGGGCCACATTGGCCAATCACACTCTCTGCTGCTTCCGAGGGACGGCGACGATGGAGATGAGCCAAGATGCTTAGGGACAGGTGTCCTCCTGCCGAATCCCCTCCGAAGACAATCTAAACAACCTAGGCCAGCTCTTATGATTGAAGAAGGCTGGCTTGCAGCAAACATACATCCGAGGGTCTGTATTTAGAGGCAAAGAAATGCTTAAGTGCAAAAATCCCCTGCATCATCTGCCTTGGATACGGGTTGGTGGGTACCAGGCCTGCACCATCAGTATACGTTGTGTCCTTCCCGTCAACATAGTCTAACGCACTATATTCTAGGATGCAAACACTAAGCTCAATGCTAGAGTTGGCCGCCTCGTTTTTGACATGTGCCATCCAGTCCAGGTGTCCGTCGGAAAGCGGCATCACATATCCGCCGCCTAAGGGGTTAGCCATGCGTTTGCAAGACAATGATTGTTCATACCGTGAAAGAAAAGAACCACCTTGTTTGCTTTATGTGGTCCCAACCACAACAGCCGAGTTGAGCTCTTGGCAGGCAAAACATCCACATGAGGGGTTTCCCCATGAGCTAGAATCCATGCGTTATATGTGTCGAAAGTGGATGGTAGAATGGCCTGAAGCTGGGCAGGGGGGATAGTGTCCATCACGGAGCCGGCAAATCCACACCAGATGGATGGTCCCACAGGCAGCTTTATCAGCCATGCGCAGACAATGGCTCTTGGAACCCTCAACGCTGCGCGCGGCAAGACACCAAACACGAGAGTGAAGAGAAGCCGTAGTCTTGCGAAGATTGATATTTGGCACGTCATTCTATCAATATTTCAATAATTGATAGTATCCAATGTGTGAAGACCAGGATCAAGCGTGTGATATAAGTAGAGCGCCCGTCCCAGCTATGGGAGCGGTGGCGACCTGGGTTTTGCGGGAGTATCCAGGCTTCGACTAGCGTTAAGCGAATAATTAACTCTTCGGGGGAAGGACCCAGCAGTTTCCCCAGGATCGCTGACGTACGGATCCATCCGGCTTATCCGAGTGCCACCGGAATGCCTCCGACCCCAGGCGTCATGACGCAGCCGGAACAGTCCGTTCTACTTATAAACCTCTTCCCGC
>LACB01000476.1:0-21372 GCA_030142185.1 Penicillium thymicola
CTCTTCCGATCTGGAAGCATCAAAAGTCGAAGCGAGTGCCCAAAAAGTAAACAACGCGCTTGACGTCAGATGACTCAGCACTACAAACGCCCGCTCCAGGGGCTACTTTCATACTTCCAATGTTCTTATATTCATCTTTTCTTTATGTTTCCTCCCAATCCTAGAAAAATAATACTAATAATCAATTCATCATGGCTAAATAAAGTCATATATTTGTCTAATTCTTGTTGTATTGGGAAGTAAATAGGATATAAACAGTTAACTAACTAGCGAGCACCTCTGTAGGCCTGATCCCTAAGGCTAACATTGGAAGACCTCGGGTCACTCCCCTTCTGTTTTCTACAATTCAACAACTCCTGACTACTGGCTGTTTGGGATTCTATAATGAGAACCATGAGCACCAATGAAAGAAAGAGAAACAATGTGGCACTCGACTCTCGCCCTAGAGCAAGACGGGGAAGAAAAACAACTTCTTGTTCCCAATGTCACGCCAGGAAGCAGAAATGTAACAGAGAACTGCCTTGTTCTCGTTGTATCCAGCGTGGGGTTCCTCAACTATGTCAATGGCCGGAAAAAGAAAAGGATCATGTGATGCCACCAGAAAGAGTGAACACAGCAGGTACCGGATATCCCCACTGTCGAAACGTAGGTCATAGCTAACAGTGAAGTCCCATAGCAGATACCCAGGGCACAGAATTGGGGCAGTTGTATATTGCCCGGGGAGCACCTAGCTTCTTCGGTAATTCATACTTTGGCCACCAGGTGGCAGCCCGCATGATTCAGGAGTCAGCTCCCGATCTGCCCCCTATGAGCTTGCTATCTAGCAAGGATTCTTTGCAATCGTTTCGGAATGACTCTGGGCCCTTTTCGCAGGTTTGGGATTTACTTGGCCTCTTACCGCGGAATAAAGTGACCGTTGATCGACTAATCGAGAAATTCCTAACCGAGATCAACTGGGCTATCGACACAGTTCACCCTGAAACCTTCAGGTCTCAATTTGCAGAATTCTGGGGCCGAAAATTTGGATTCGACGAAATTGCTGGAGTAGATCTTCGCTGGCTTGCTCTTTTGTTCATCATTCTCGCCTTTAGTGTGCTCTTGGACAGTCCTACGACCTCTTCGCCCGAAAAGCGGAAAGAAAGTGAAGAAGCGTCCCTTCGTTTCTACTGGGCCGCCAGGAGAGCAATCGTTATATCACCATCTTTCCACGGCGAGAGTTTAGATCTTGTCAGAGCAGGCTTGATGGTTACGCGATATCTGTTATACACCAGACAAGTCGCAGAGAGCTGGCTCACCATCAGCTTTGCCATGCGCATGGCCCAAGCACAAGGCATGCATATAGATGGAGAAAAATGGGGGCTATCGAGAAAAGCTACTGAAACTAGAAGGCGCCTCTGGAGCAATCTGTACTTGCTTGACAAGACTATTGCCCTTGCTCTCGGCAGACCATATGCGATCTCGGATCATATGTGTCTTATCAAAGCACCCGAAAATGTATGGCTGGATGGATTGACCGATGAAGAGTCCTCTATTGCTACAGCTCATGGATTGAGCTATCCCACAATGAGCACAGCCACCCTCCTCGGCAGTGATCTAGGTAAAATTGCAGGTGAAATCCAAGACCGGTGCTTCGGTTTATATCCTGCATCGTACGATATGGTGATCGAGATGGACAACAAGCTTGTTGCATGGAAGGAGCAACTCCCACCCTACTTTGCTGTGGAAGACCCCGAGCTCTCGCTGGATGAGTCGCATACATTTTTACCTTGGCACCGTCTCTACCTACACTCTACTTTCCACTTTGCTAGAATCACTCTGCACCGACCTTATCTTCTGCGCGAGTCCATAACCAATCGCTTCAGCCTTAGTCACGAGGCATGCATCTCCTCGGCATCTTCCGATCTGAAAATCAGACTGCAATCCTTGAACTATGGAACATCAGAAAATATGAGATGGGCACTAGGAACCCACAATATGTTCAACAGTGCCTTCATCCTGGGTATTATTGCCGTGCGGCGACCAATTGCCCCCCAAACTGCCGCAATCTTGAACGATCTTGAGGAATATTGCGAAAGGTTACGGAAGGATGTTTGGCTAAACGAGTTTGGTCTTGCGGAGGTCAAAGTGGTAGAGCTGTGTATAATCCGTACTACTGGATTCGCCCAAGCCACCGACCAGCCAGGCGATCCGGTCCCAATGATTCCACCTGAAGTATTGCCGGACTTTATAGCACAGGAGCGCGAAAGGAATCCAATAATGTCGACGGTTACGAACATTGAGTCTATTACAGCGGGTGCCTCGTCCAGCCACCCACCTGGTTCTTCGCCCGATATGATGTGGCCTGCAGTGTGGGAAGATCAGAATTTTGCATTTCCACAAGCTGCTGACCTTGAAACTTGGGAGCAAATGATATCCGAAATTGCGTATCACACGTAGAATAATGAATTTCTTGGGGTCATTCTTGTTGGTTGTATAAGTATTTGTCGATCTATATTCTTGGTCTTTATGATGGATGTAACCTCTCAGAAATCATATAATTTGATCTTGATATTCCGTATAAAATATATTTACAGGATGTATCGGAAGTCTGGATGGAAATCTCCGCCTCTCTTTTCGTATGATCCTGAGCTGACAATGCGCTCTCTCTCCTCCGGTGATAGTTGGTCTCGCTTCGTATTGTGATATCGTAGCAAAACCCACATGCCAGCATTACCAAAGAATGCAAGACAGATAGCAGCTAGTGAAACAGAATGGCCGACCACATATCGTCCATTTATAGGTGACTTGTAGATTTGACCAGCCTTGGGTTATGTTAGCTTGAGGCCAATGCCATAAAAACAGGATGCTAATATGATATCCCACTTACAATCAGACCGGCGCAATTTCCGATAGTCTGTTGGAGGCCCACTCCCATGGCACGCTTGTAATAGCCAGAATGGCTGTTGGCGTTCCAACTTACCCCAAGTCCAACCACAGCATAGATTCTAGAAGAAAGGTCAAAAATTGCACAATAAATATCCCAAGCAACGGAAAATACATACCCAGTGACACACACGTATGTCGCAAAATATAATGGACCTCGCGCCTGAACATCCACTCCCAGCAGCATGGCATAGCCAACAGCTGTCACTAGACACAAGGGGACCATGAAGACCGCTCGCATGCGCACTCGGTCGGAGAAATTGGCAACGACCAGGTAAAACCCGGAAGCCCAGATATACACGGGAACAGTGAGCAGTTGGGTCTTGACCGAATCATATCCAAAGCCTCGGATAATAGTTGGTAGGAAGGTACTAAACCCGAAAGAACAAATGTTGACACAAATTTGGTTGAATGACGTGAGCCAGCTCTTGGGGTCTCTCAGTGTTTTCCATACTTCCTTGATATCAAACTCTTCCGTATCAGCGTACCGTGCCGACTGTTGCATGCGCAGACGCATCAGCTCTTTATCTTCTTCGTTCAAGAAGTAGGCAGTCTCGTAGTCGTTTGGAAGAAGAAAAAATGTGGCAATACCAATGACCGCGCTCATGATGCCTTCCACAATGAAAAGCCACCTCCAACCTTCAAGGCCGGCCGCACCATCCAGGCGAATCAATCCGAAGGCGAGTCTAAGGTTCGTGTTAGCCACCGTTTAGATTTGTTTAAAATAACAGGGAGAGTTGCACATACAATCCACCGAAGCCTCCACTTAGAGCAGCGGACACAAACAGATATGAAATTCTCTGTGCTTGTTCCTCGCGTTTGTAAAATGTGGTCAAGAGGACAGTCAAGCACCTGCGCGATAATTAGTGTCTATTCAAGCCTTTTCTTCTATCCAGACAGCCGATAGTCTTACGGGAATAGGCCACTTTCAAAGACACCGAGAAATAGTCTGGTGGTATAAAGTCCGGCAACATTCTTGATAAATCCAGCAGCCAATATGGATACACTGAAGCCAAGGATCAATGCAGAAATGAGTCTGTTGGGGCGTAGTTTCTTGAGGACCATAGAGAACGGGATTTCAAAGAAGACGTAGGTTGCGTAAAACAAAGACACGGCATCTGGTTGGGTATTGTTAGCCATAGGTTCGAATATTGGACGAGGTTAATCTCACTTCCTAGTTCATTTCCAACTAGACCAATATCTTCCTGTAAGAGCCAAGTCAGTAACCCACCGTTTCACAAAACGTGAGCTTGACTTTACCGGCATTCCGGCAACTGCTGCATTTCTAGCTAGGAGTTAGCTATAAGAATCCGTGCAGTGTGGAGGGAATTCTTACCCTAAGTTGCTTCGATCAAGATATGCGACCAAGAAAATGAGCATCACCAAAGGGCAAATGCAGAGATCAAGCTTCCACAGTAGTTTTTTCTCTCGCACAGGGTCAACCACGAAGTTGCCCATCTGTACCTCGTGATCCGAGGATAAGTCGGCTTGTTTGATATCTGTTTCCTTCTTCATTTTGAATGAGTATGTAGAGTTATTATAGCAAGTGGAATCCATCTCACATCGGTTCTTATATATCCACAGAAGTGATTACAGGCCTTATCTTTTCCTTCTTTATGATCGGAAAATCCATCGGTTTATTTGAAGGCTTGGCAAAACTGGAACGATGAATTTCCCGAACAAATCAAATTCGGTGTCATCGGAAGAGATAAGCTCTAGGCTGGGAGTGACCCAAGGATTCTCGTGCATTAGCTCGTTCATAGTGTACTTTATTTTTAGGCTTAAACCCCTACCATTTAATGTATATCTCATCCCTGTCAAATTATCACTATTTTATGTGCCTCCGACATTTCAATCCGTTTTCACCTTGCCTACAATCCTATCTATTAGCTGATCAGCTGTTATCTTTTACCCGATGTGATTTCCCCGCATTTTCTCGTCTTGGCATCGGCAAATATGACCCGATGAACCTTAACTCATCTTATCTATCCACGAATTTCCCGATGAATTTCCCGACATGGGTTATTCGGTATGGGGAACAACCCATTGATAAGGAGTCAACGAACTCTCACACTTTTTATCATTGAAAATCATTCATGTCACCATTATCTCTCAAAATGGGAATCTCAAATGTGAATAGAACGGAGTTCGAAGACACTCCTGCAGCAAAACATCCAGTAAGCGCTTCGCTAAGACCATGTCTGAGTAGTCTAACGTACCACAGGTCTGGAAGCGATGGGTTCGCTTCAGGGCAAAAGATGGTAAAATATATGGCGGTGAGCCCGTGAATCCGGACATTGATGGTATGACATACTCAAGTCCACGAAAAGTCAAACCATTGCTGACAGACTCATAGTGGGCCAGGCCATAGAAAAGAATGTCGAAGTCTCAGTGAAAGTCGTGGCTGGCAACTCGGCATTGGATTATGCTGCTTCATTTACGGGTGAAATCAAAACCATTGATGAACTGCTATCTCCAGTCTCGCATATTGAAGCTGGCACTGTTCGGTGCGTCGGCTTAAACTACAAGGAGCACGCAGCCGAGATGAAGTTGGCTCTTCCAAACACGCCAACGTTAGTAGATCTGCCTTGGCTTCTTACAATTGCTGATATCGTGCCAGTGTATTTCTAAAGGCCAGCACTTGCATTGCATCCGCATCCGACCCCATCATACTTCCCTCCAATGTGGATCACGATGAAGCAGACTATGAAGTTGAGTTGGCAATAGTTATTGGCCGAAAATGCAAGAATGTTTCGGTGGCCGAAGCAGCCGACTATGTTCTGGGCTATGCAGTCGCCAATGATGTGACAGCCCGAAAGCATCAAGAGAAGACATCACAGTGGTCTTACGCAAAGGGAATGGTACGTCGACATAGTCAATTCCCAAAACGAGCTTCACGACTAACCTCTACTAGGATGGGTTTTGCCCACTCGGTCCATGTATTGTGTCTACAGAACAAATCCCCGATGCTGCAGTATTGAATCTAAAGACTCGTCTCAATGGAAGGATCATGCAGAATGGATCTGCCGACGACATGATCTTCAGCATACCAGAAATTGTGTCCTATCTTTCTCAGGTACAAAATAACCCTAGCTCTTTCAAACAAATGGAACTAATGCTAAGTATTAGGGCCACACGTTACTGCCCGGGACCGTCATCATTACCGGAACGCCTTGTGGTATTGGTATCTCACAGAGCCCACCGCAGTTCCTCCAGCCTGGAGATGAGCTGCGGATAAGTATAAGTCATGGGTTAGGCACTCAAATATGCCCAATTGCGAGAGATTGAGCCATACACAATCATGTGCATTTGATCCAATGGTGGTTGAAGAATAAAAACCGTCATGCTACGTATTATGAACCAGATGTGGTTTATTGCGTCTTGTAAAATGGCGATCGTAGCGTTGCATTATAGTACTCTTTGGTACAGACAGGGTACCACTGCTTCGTTTATCTTTAGCATATATGCACTAGTGGCCTGCCCTCATACAATTGATACAATTCGTATTCCACCCAATCACTTTTGATGGCGAGATTACCCTTAACGACGAGACAAAATCGTACACCGTGGGAAATGAGCTAGGCCTTATCGGTAGGGACACGATAGTCTTCATCTACGAAGTTAGAGCAATTCCTGAAGATTTCATCACTTCATAGAGTGGATTTAATTTGAAGGGGCTGATGGACAGACAGAGATACTGGCTGATCCTAGATACAATGCTGAGCCTATCCCATAATTGTTTCCAAATTCAAATCCAACATAACATCCAGCCAGAACTCTTCCAAACCAGAGTCTGCACGATCCCAAGTTTCATGCACAACGTTATAAATGCGTTGCATTGGCAGCTTCGGTAGGATCAAGATGAGTTCAGACATCCGCATTTTAACCTTTCGTCTGGCCTGGGCAATTTCAACATCCAGCGTATTCAGACTGGGAATCGCATTTTCTGTGGCGCCTAGCACAGACCCAGACGAGAAAACAAGATCGCTAGAGATGCAAGCCAAAACTATAGGCTGCATAACCTTCGTTCCAGATGTTGAAGGAAGCTGCTCCAAGAGGGATACAATGTGAAGTGCCAGGGTGTGTCGTGCGTCTTCTACCGAGCACGATGACCATTCAACGGCTATTGGGAACAACAACAAAAAGAGGGCCGGGATAGAATCTTCACCATCCGCTGTTTGATTACTTCGCAGTCGTTCTTCAAGGATGTCCGGGAAGACATGGTAAATTTGCAACAGTGCCGTACAGCGATATGCCTCGGCCAACGTAAGAAAATGCGACGGTGGCGTGTTTGTATCACCGATATCGACAGGCCCACAATAGAACGAGAAGCCAGTAAAGAGAATTCTGTCCTCAAGTTGTTCGGCTTTCTGTCTGAGTTCGAGTTCTTCGGCCATGGAACTCAAGTCAATCAAGGTGGGATCCAAATCCGCTGGCCTTCGGCGGCGGGAGGTTCTTGCGGCTCGAACTACTCTTGCAGTCCGATAGAAGAGACCCAATGAGTATCTGAGAGAACCTGTCCACGGATGCGGCAGGACCTGTCCATCGACAAGATAGACTGAAAGATCTGTGTCGCTGTTCTCTATAGAGTTTTCCACATCCAGAATAGGCGATTCCTCTGCCACAAAGGCAGCCAGTAAGTTCCACCAAAGGAGACACTGCTTGAAAAGTGGATGCTGTTTTGCAAGGGTAGAGTTTGCATTCTTGCACTGGCGTTCTTGTCTCAGAAGATGGTCTTGGGCCGCTCTCAGATATGGAAGCCCCAAATCGGAAGCATCGTGCCACCCAGTGGTGGATCCAATCATAAGCAGTGCGAGAAAATACTCATCATCCTTGGTTTGAGTATCACCCTTCTGGAAACTGTTATTTAGACACGCGATTGCTTGCTGTTGTGTCTGTATTCCGATGGCTCGCATGGTTGGAAAATCATTGGCCAAAGAGGCGGCTGACATGCTCTGGATAGCAAAGTAAATCGCCGCATTTCGACTCCAGAGCCGGCTAATAATGGTTCGGAAAGGATTGAGAGGACAGTCGAACGATGACCATTGGTTACAAACCGTATGGAAGTAATATTGAACCAACATCACTGGTAGTTGGATGAGAAAGGAGGGGACGGATGTGTTGGCCAGTCGTTGACGCAGAATCGACAACCCATCCAGCTCGGCATCAGGTTTCGCTAAAGCCACTCCACTAGAATCTGGCTCAGTATAGAACCAGGCATCTGTTGGCTCATCAAAATCTGGCAGCTGGTCAAAGAGGTTTGGGTAGGCCGTGTCCCAAATATTCTGGATTTCATCCTGAGGATTCTCTTTTTCCTCCTGTATTGGATTATTCACCCGGGAAAATTCAGATTCACCCGTGTCGGGAGACTCGACCGGTAGTGCGGGCTCTTCGCTGCCTTTGAAAACATATCGCCACTGCAAGCTCTGCTTTTGGTAACCGGGGCATGTGTGCCCTCGCTTAGTGCATTCCTGACAACTTGGCTTTGCTTCATCACATCTGCGCTGAATAAGTATTAGCTATGTGGACTTTAAGAAGGGCCTTCGTGGATGAAGGAGAAACCGTGCATCTTTGACCTCGACTTACTCGCCGCTGCTTGCACCTCTGGCAGCCCCCTCTTGATTTTGGCCGGCACCGGTTGGGATTCTGCCTTTTCTTCTGCAGAGAAGGTAAACTCTCTATGCTTGCCATTCTAATTAAAATAAAGATATTGAGAATATTGGTTTGCTGGGGGAGACAAAAACATCACAGTCTGAGATGGCGGGGGTATCGGGCGAGAACCCGATCAAAGCATTCTGAGGCCGGTGCAAGAACCGGGATCCGATCACCTGCCGATAAGCAACGTCTCGTCTCTGCTGAGATCTCCGATTGGGTTGAAGCGAAACTGCTGAGGTTGTCCAGGTGGTAGCTGCCCAGGTGGCTCCCGAGGTCTATCTCCCCGCACCTTCCCTTCGCGCTAATCCAAAAAAGGATCAACAATACGCTTTGTGGCGGGTTTGTTTTCCTAATGTGGTCTAGTGCCTTTTCTATATAGCATAAGTGTGATCAGCACGGGTGTCAGGCATTTGCAGCAAGAAGATCTTATTTGGAAAACCTTGACCTTAGGCTATCAGCATGTTCATAGTTGGCCCTGTGAGATGTAAGTCCCAGCTACACAGCACTAACCTAGGTAGCATCAAGTCCAAGTGCTTTTAAGAACATGACTTGAGTATACATAACTACGTAGGTATGGGAATGTGTATGTACGTAAGTTGGACTTAATATTGTAGGATTTTAAAAAAATGGGCAGATTCCGACACAATCCTTGGGAAGGAGCACTTCGCCATTCGTGATAAAAAGTAATTTTCAACTCTGAGTCAATGACAGTTGTTTCTGAATTAATTTATCTCCGCACTTTATGACATCACATATGCGGAGAAGTTCAGGTTTTGTCACCTTATGTTTCTCCGTATTCAGAGGGGAAAATTGAACGGATATCTCCAGCCGGTAAAGCTCATTGATGTTACAATCACGGTCTACCGGAAGTTGTCAACTGTCGAGCTGCGTCAATTGCTTACTATTATCTATACAGGTCTCTAATCTAATCAATACTACACTAATCTACACTAATCTACACTAACCTATAGCCATGTATTTCTTATAACGTGAATTCTAGGCGGACGGCTCGAGAGGAACCTTGGAACCTCCGGACCGCCAGGATCCACATGGAGACCATATGTGGCATAGCGTAGCCGCCGTGCATTAGCGTTGGCAATCTAACCCATTTCTTACTAGATTGGATAGGTAAACACCCAACCTTGGAAACTTCCAACCTTTGGAATGCGGGGATGATCATCTATGTTTCAGCTCAGGCATTGTCTGTCCAATCTCTCTTCTTGTCTTATCTTCACCTCAGATGTGGTTGCCGGTCAGTGAAATGTCCTATCAAACGTTATCTCGGCATATCTCCATTTCTCCACTTTGTCTCCACCTTTTTTTGAGAACGTACTTTGGAGAGATATGGGATAACAGTTTAAGTGAATTTCGTCCTCATCCGTCAATATGTTCAAAGTTTGATGAGTAGCTGTGCACGGGACTCCCCTCACCAGAATAAGAGATAAACACCCGAAATTCCTAATGTATATTGCATCCGAAAATTCTTCTGGAGGCGTGTTTAGTCGACTACCCAAGATTTGACTACCTGAAGTTCAGTTTTTCAACTAATTTCGATCGAAATCCTTTCATACCAGAGATTTCTCAACCTTTTGTTACTCTTATCGATTTTGTCAGACCTTTATCATGGCAGACGAAGTCACCGCCCACCAGCGTCGTTCTCCGAAGACCAAATCTTCCGAGCCCTATTCACCGGAGGAGTTTCCCAGCATTGAAGAAGGCAAACAAACTTCGGCAAATGGGGTACTGGAAGCCCTAGGTTACGAGCCTGAACTCGTTCGAAACCGCTCTACGCTTCAGGTGGCTTTCATGTCCTTCGTGCTCGCAGCAATTCCATACGGACTAGCTACGACTTTCACCTACCCTCTTGTTGGGGGAGGCCCCGTCAACATAATCTGGGGATGGCTTGCCGTCTCTTTGATTACTCTATGTGTGGCTGCCTCACTTGGCGAAATAACCTCGATCTATCCAACTGCCGGGGGGGTCTACTACCAGACCTTTATGCTATCCCCACCGTCATATCGAAGAATCGCCTCGTGGATCTGCGGATGGTCATATGTTGTTGGAAATATCACAATTACACTTGCAGTTAACCTTGGGAGTACCCTTTTCCTCGTTTCGTGTATCAACGTCTTCGAATCTGCTCCAGGGGTGGGGATCTTCCAAGCGGAAACGTACCAAATTTTTCTTATATTTATCGCCGTCACATTTCTTGCTAACGCAATATCGGCCTTTGGGAACAAATGGCTACCTTATCTTGACGTGTGTATAACAACATTTATGACACCACACCATCACCCTGCTAATACAGAAGCTAGACATTCGCAATATTCTGGACACTTGCAGGGATGTTGGCTATTGTAATATGTGTTCTCGTAATTGCGAAAGAGGGTAGACATGACGCCGAATACGTTTTTACTAGTTTTGAGCCCCAATCTGGTTGGCCAGCAGGCTGGTCTTTCTGTATCGGGCTTTTGCAGGCAGCTTATTGCACTTCCTCCACTGGCATGGTGATTTGGTAGGTAACTTATTTTGTTTCCACACCAGAGGAACATCTCCCGTCTCATTCCCCACTGTGAAAATCCCATAACTGACGTGTCAAAGTATGTGTGAAGAAGTCCAGCAACCATCGACACAAGTCCCCAAAGCAATAGTTGGAACTGTCATTCTAAACACCGTGGCCGGATTTCTCTTCCTTATTCCATTGGTTTTTGTGCTCCCCGATACGAAGGTTTTAGCCGCTCTCGAATCTGGGCAACCAGTTCCGAGTATTATCAAGTCCGCCGTTGGAAATCCAGCTGGATCATTCCTGCTTCTCCTGCCATTGATAGTTCTCTCTCAGTTCTGTGTTATAGGCTGTACCACGGCTGTCTCCCGAAGTATATGGGCATTTGCTCGCGATGGGGGTATACCAGGCTCCATATGGTGGAAGCAGGTAAACAAAAACGGAGTACCTTTTAATGCTATGATGCTTGGCATGACTGTTCAAATATTGCTAGGATTTATTTACTTCGGGTCAACTACTGCATTCAATGCTTTCACGGGGGTCGGTGTTATTACCTTGACTGTCAGCTATGCCTGTCCAATCGCTGTGTCTCTTGCTGGAGGTCGACGACACATAAAGAATGGCCAGTTTGACCTTGGCACACTCGGGCTAGTTTGCAATATTGTGGCACTGGGTAAGCCTGAACCATCTAGCACAATTTATCGTCATCGCTAATCGCATATTCCTTTTTAGCATGGAGTATTCTTGTCATTCCATTATTTTGCATGCCCTCTTCAATCCCTGTCGCTGCAGATACGGTCAACTACGCACCGGTGGTGTTTGTTGCATTTATCCTAATCGCCTCTGGATGGTACTGGGTTTGGGGGTACGAGAAGTATGTTGGGCCGCCAACAATGGAGGATGAGGCTCGCTCATCAGACTGGTAAAGTGAGTAATTTGGGGTGAAAGATCCAATTCAAATAAAACTCAACTGGAATTGAATCTACTTCGTTGCACATTTGAGGCTGTGGGGGCACGGCCCCTCTGCGCGATTCTCATTTCCCCCACTCCAGTGAGATTTGCTCTCCTGTGTGATTTCTCTTAAACAACCTCGAAATCTCCTAGCTACAATCATATCTAGAGGAACTAAAATGCAGGAGCAGAAGTCCCGACCCTGTGCTGATCTGCTAATATTGCAGCGGAACAAAGGGGACGAAGGCGATTGGCGACAAACGCGGCGGGCGAACTTCCACCTTGAAGATCCAAACGACCTTTCTGATACCATTCCTGCTTGGTCTAAGATATGTATTATGTATGTGGAGTTGCCCAAGTCTAGAGTAAAATCCTAATGTTACGAGTGTCGCCGATTCTACTGAGATTGAGAGATGCTCGCAATGTCGACAAGCCTTTGCCGATGCTTTTTGTATGCCTCATTTTTGGTGGTCATATTATTTCTTCAAGGGAAATGGTGGTTTTGGATGTGAAAAGACACGAGATTCTGGAGTCACCACTGGTTTTAGTAAGTACACTAAAGATAAATAGTTACACATCACTGATTCCTATAGATACCTGGTCCAAATTCGCCGTGAAAAAGGTAGACCATGACACCAGATTCAAGTGGTATCATACAAATATCTTCACACGATGGTTGCCATCAACTAATCAAACTGTGGTCCTCGCCTTCGATCTCGACCCGCCCATCAAAGAACGTTTCCTGAGAGCAGTGATGAAACCGGATGAAGGCTGGCTCAACGATCCATTCTGGGTCTACCCATATTTAGTCGAGCAGATTGCGCTTATTCAGGAGCCCTCTGTATGGGGCATCCGAGATCATGTCCGACTGACAGAGACAGAAGGGAAACCAGAAGGGAGACCACAGCCTGACTACAGACGACTCCACGATATCGCCCGACATGCAATTCATGTGAACGAAACACTCGACGTTGCCTTGCAAAACCTAGAGCACATCTTGACGCAACATGAGAGCTATACAAATTCGAACCCAGATAATGCCACTCCTGCTTCCGAAGACATCCATCTTCGTCTGCGATCCTGGCAGTCTTTCATTGCCAACTTACGATCTCGGTCCATTTCAAATGAAAAGAGACTGCAGAATGAAATCCAGCTGGCCTTCAATACCGTGGCTCAGCATGATGCGAGTGTTACTCTTGAAATTGGTCGGGCAACCCAATTGGACAGTGCCACCATGAAAACGATCGCCTTTGTTACGCTTACGTTCCTTCCCCCTACCTTCATCTGCGCTATCTTCAGCATGTCATTTTTTGATTTCGGCGGGGATTCCGGCTGGACTATGTCGAACAAGTTCTGGATTTACTGGGTCTTCGCTATCCCAACCACTGTCTTTACAACTCTGGTATGGACTTATTGGCCGAATATCCGTCGCATGTTGTTTTCCAAAATTGAATGAATTTGGGGAGCCTCCGCAAATTGTAGGGGTTTTTGATAAATACTCTACTTATCCTCTCCTAATTTATTATAAAAATTGAGAACTCCTAGTAATCCAGCAAAGAGGGAACAGTATATGGCACGCTAAGTTCTACTAGGAAAGGAGAGAAGCCTAAGCAAAAGTATATTCGTATAAGAACAATAAAACGGGAAGGAAAGGAGGAAAGGAAGAAAGAAAGGAATAGAGAGGCTAGATAATTGGTGCGATCAGGTAAACATCGATGTCGACACCTGAGTATTGATTGGTAGCTTTGTCAAGCCCCATGCGTTCAAGAGCCTTGACGATGGCTTGGTTGACGGCGAAGGCGATTTCAGTGTGTTCACGAGTGACCACCTGGGCATCTTAACGATGAGTAATTCGGTCCTCGGGTTGAAAGATGTTCGGATCGAAACATCCCGCAAAGCGTGCGGTTTTACTAAGGACAAAGCCCATGATGAATGAAGTTGCTAAGGGAATGACCATCAAAAAGTAGTTGCAGAGTACTCCGTACATCAGTCTACCGTATAAAGATTCACTCACCCCTAAACTAGCGGCCAAGAGATCTGTCGATTTTATTCAGATTCAATTCACTTTAGATTCACTTTGGATTTAATTCAGATTTAATTCGGGTTTAATTCGGGTTTAGTTCAGATTCACCTTAGATTCAATTCGCCTTAGAAGTACCTGGCCTAATCAAAGACGGACCATGAATGGTTCCAATCAAGCGAAAGTCAATCGTAGACGACAACCGCAAGTATGTCGGTCGGGGCATACGCAGTAGGAAGAGGACTGAGGTCGATTCATAAGCATCAATGATCTCAACACGGAACTGAGCAGGAATTGAGGCGATAATATCTTCGAACTGTTGTAGAATCTCCGTAGGGAGCCCAGCAATCGATAGTTCGACCAGAACACTTTCTGTGGTCGCTTCCGGGTTCAGGAGGCTTGGGTTTTGCAGTTCTTGCTACACAGACGTAGGGGAAATACCCTTGAACGGGATTGCAATAGGTCTGGTTCCTCCATGGTGGGTTAACTGGGCTTCTGGGGCGCCACTAGGTTTCTCTCGGTTAACCTCAGCGACGAGTCTTTCAACAGTAGCAAAAGCTTTCCCAGTATTTTTCAGATTCCTTGCTGCACGGAAGAAACGCTGTGTAAACGATTCCATAACACCAGCTCGCGAACGAGCTGTCTGATCTGGGCCGCATACAGAAAGAACTTGGCATGCCCTATCGGTCTTCTCGCGAGCTGCTCCTGCATAGCAGCAGTCTAGGATGCCGAGGGTATCGACATTGGTCGTGCAGTAGTTGGGGGTGAAGAAGAATTATGGAGATAAGACCATTAGATGTTTTGCCGGCCGGGGCCAGCAACAAGTTTCAAGAGGCCGGTTCCGGTATCAAGCATTCCGTGCCCCATGTACGCAAGAATGAGTAGCGACGGTAGTGGGTTACTAGATGCTTTCATTTTCTCGATAATGGTGTCGACAGTCATCGTTAGAGTGAATCCAGGTTGTTTATCAGTTGCTTCCAGCTTGACCACAGTTGGCTAAATGTCGAAGACATCTATGAGGCACCAGGTAAGCGAGTTCACATCTTCCACTGCGCCGGTGTCGTCACTTTCAAAATGAAATACGACCGCCTTGATGGAGTGGTATGCAGTTCCGCGGGCATTGGCAGCTGCTTGAATTGCAGCTTTTACCTCGAGCAGGCGAGGACGGTCACTTGTGGAAGCCATTATGAGGGAAGTTGATCTAGACTCGATAACCAATGTCAGCATTCATGGACGGATCGGATCGTATTGAGACACAGGTCAGGAGTTCGGGAATCAAACAACTACTTTTCAACAGCTAAATTGAACTTATAACAGAGAGATCATACGGAGTTGCGATTCAGAGATGAAGAAACAACACGGTAGGATTCGTCTCAGAGCAGAAGGACGGAGAGGAGAGAGAAAGAAGGAGAGAGAGAGAGAGAAGCTATCTACTACAGGATCTGTCGTATGTGGGGCTATGTGCCTCAGGCACCCATGCACCCAAATCCACCAGGATCCACCTGTAGAAAGAAACTCGGACCAACCAGAATCAACTGACCAACACTACAGGAGGCTTAGAAAAGCGCTGGGCGATGATCGGCTTGTAACCCTTTTGTTTGAACCGATGAGCAAATCGTGAAATCGATAAATCTCCATAGACAAGAATGAGGTGGTTTGTGGATGGTGTCAAAGTCCAAATCCGAATACATAGTTGAAACCCGGTATTGTACCAGGAATATCATGTGACTTCCAGTACGTGAGCATCATATAACTAAAAGGGTATATTACAGTTACTACTACCCCAAAGAAATATCTCAGTGTCCTTATATACTCCCAGCTTAGGTTACACTAAAACACAGAATAAGCATTGGGATGTCTAAAAGATAATAACTCAAATGTTATCAAAGAGAACGAAGATTTGATATATACATCATTCAGACTGCGCGTTTCGTTCTTCCAACATCGAACTTAGGTACAAAAAAAGAGACTGTAAATCGACAATTAAAAGGAGCGTCTAGGGTAAATAAATAAAAAAAGGTTGTCGGCTTAAGCCAGTCATATCAGTCATCTTTCAACATGTTTCTCGGATTGTTCGCTCAATCAGAGAGCGGCAGGAGTGTAGCTCTGGTCAGGCTTGACGACGTTTCCGTCCGCAAGCTGCTCGTCGTTGTAGGCAGGCCAGATGATCTGACCGGCCTCATTGTTGGCAACGGACAAGGTAGTGAAACCGTTGGTAGGATCAAACTGGCCGCTCCAACCGGAGCTGACGGTGTATGTGCCACATGCACTAGGGCCTCCGTTAGCGTGAGAGGCATCGGTGGCCTCCACGATGTAGTTACAACCGGTAGTGTCTGAACCGGAGTCAATACCGAAGGACCAGGTGCATGACGTATTTTCGTCGTTGCAGACACGCTGCATGTCTCGAATGGTCCAATCAGAGCTGCTAATTGGGGCAGCAACGATGGAGGAGGCGAAGAGGCCAGTTGCGAGAAGAAGCTGCGAGATCTGCATGTTTGAAATTTGGTGGTTTGTCGGATTGTTGGAGAAGAGGAGGTGTTTGAATTAAAAGTGTTGGACCTTTGGACTTTGAAAGGCGGGTTGGATGAGAGTTGTGTGGATGAGAATAGAAAGGATTGCATCAACGGAAGGAATGAGGGTATTTAAGGCTTTTCTCAATATTCAACCGTTGACCGTCCATTCACTAAAGCATAGCTTATGGGGTAAGGCATCCCACACTTTGAGGTTCTCCGGTCACTCTGCGATAATCTCTCGAAATAGAATTCCTAGATGATAATACTATGTCGGTCGATGTAACAGTACATATCGGACACATAGAATACACCCCCACTATTCGCTGGCAAGGCTGAGCCTCATGTCTTACTCTTGGCAAAGTAAGAAAGACATGACGTCTATCCATGGGACATCACTTCAATGGTAAGCATTTAGCATATTGCAAGGCAATTTAGCCAATCTTGTATTGGGAGCCTCAGGTTAGGCCACCTATGTACCCACCAAGATGGTTATTTCTAGATACATTCCTGTTGTCCAAGAAAGAAGCTGAGATTAAGTTCTGACGATCCCAAGGCCACCTCTCCCGGTGGTTTTGGTTACGAAGCAAATTTAGGCCCCCCAACTGCCAGGCTGCCCAACCCTATGCGGATATAATTTCATATTTATTAACATGCACAGCCTAGTACTGAGGAATTTCTAAAAATTAGAGACAGAAACATGTATGCATTCCAACGCCTTTCACTGATGAAAGTAAACCAGATTTCCCAAAGGTTGTCCAGGTCCCTACCTAGGCAGGTAGGGGCCCGGGCCCGGGGCTACGGGTCACGGGGCAGGCCCTGCGCCCCGCCGAGGGACCAGATGGGCACCGGGACCTCAGCTAGGCTGAGTAATCTCGGCCTAACATTTTAGGCATCAACTTTAATGTGAACTGTGGTTTCCGCCGAAGCTCCTCTCTCCAACTTTTAGCCAAGCTACACTGCCACCCCTACTCTTCTGCATCTCTACAATACATCTGACTATGGAATCTCCAAAGAAACTCAAAATCGCAAGTCTGGGTAGCTCCTTTGCTGCTGGTCCTGACATTCCCCCGCAAATCGAACCACGTGCCGCATTGCGATCAGGGCAGAATTACCCCCATCTTTTGGCGCAGCACTTGAACGCCGATCTCACTGATCTGTCCGTTTCTGGCGCAACGTTGCTCAACATAACAGTCGACCCACAGTCTACCCCATTCAATACGACCTTCCCACCGCAAATCTCCAACCTCCCCGAAGATGCCAACATCATCACCGTGACTGCTGGAGGAAACGACATAAACTATATCGGCGGCATGATCGCCGATGCTTGCGACGCCGAGCTCCAATCGTCCGTGTCCCTATCACCAGCAGAATTGGCAGAACGGCTAGGAGGGGTGGTCGATCAGATACACAAACGGGCCCCTGGAGCTCGAATCTTCCTTGTTGAATATCTTGCTGTTCTGGGACCTACAACTCAACCGAGTCGGAATATCCCGCTGACACAGGAGAGAATTCAACATTACCGCGGTGTTGCATCTGTTCTACAACATGCATATTCTATCGCTATGGAAGGTCGAGCCGATTGGTGTGAGACAGTCCCAATTCACCAACTCAGCCAGGGACATGCACTTGGCAGCGAGGAACCTTGGGTTGGAGGATTTGAATTGGGGCCGCTTCTCCATCCGAATCTTGATGGGATGAAGGCCGTAGCGAGTATTCTAGCTGAAACGATTGGCAAGAGCACATTACCTAAAGCATTGTTGTGAATATATTCATTATACTACGCTCTGCGTAGTATTACTTGGTGATTACGATTGTCAAGCAGGCTAGAGCAGATGTGAGATATCATCAGAGTGACTAGTATTTATTGACTAGGGTTGTCTGGGCAGAGGTGGGTCGGTTTCTCCCAACTATCAAATCGAGCGAGTTGGTATTCGCTATACCCTGTCATGTCCGCAGATGGAATGTCGGGCTATGATCTTGACTGAGCTAAGGTATCTAGCTTTTGCCTCCACGATCATAACTCACTGGATGTATTGGGGCTGCTGCGCATTGTGGGATAATTGCAGGTGGACCAATCAGAAGCCTACAGTCTGTACTAAATGGTCGCGTGTGTGATCTGGGGTAAAACCCCGCATACAATATAGGGTGAGACGGGAATGCCGGTGGCTTTCTTTCTCAGCCCTCTGCCAATGCAAGCCTTCCTAAATATTGGCCTTTGGTTCTCATTTTACACCTCATAAAGATCTTTAGAAAAGAGTACGAAAGCTTGCACCCCAGATCCACTTGTAGCTTCGAATTTTTCCTAGCAATCAAAGCACAAACGCACGTACATACTTTTGGTCAGTGAGGGCTATGCATACTTGGCATTTGTATCACAAACAAAAATATAACCAATAGGACGAGGTTTGTCTTGGACGCCGGGTGATGCAGGCAAGCAACTAGTATTGCCCGTACTTTGCCCGCACTATTTTGGGTTGTGTCAAATGGAAACTCGGTAGTTTTTAATATCATTTTATTATTATTATTAAAAGTATACGCCCTATGATGCGGGTTATGTGGGTTGACCTTTCGGAATAGAAGAAGGAGAGACACCATACATAGTAGTATTAAAAAAAGCCGCATGAGCCGAGTAGTCTTGTAAATTAGCAATGGATCTCATTCTGCTCATCCGGAAGCTCCCGTTCCATCTTTGTCGGGCCGAACATTTCGGGATGTTATCTTCCGGATCCACGCTTCGCGTACAGCAAGAGCGAAGACTGGCTCTTTAAAATACATTCGAGAGGTTGTTTTCTTTTTTTTTCTTTTTTCAAAATATCTTGACTAGCCACTCACCAACTCACTATCTACGGTATTTACATCAATCTATGGTGTAGAGATAGATACCTTGGTCATCTATACCCCCGCATTATCTATACCCCCCCCGCATTATCCAATTTCCCTTCCTACAGACAAGACCACAACATGGGAAAACGCATCGTGGTCACTGGAGGCTCCGGCAAAGCAGGACAGCACATTATCCGATATCTCCTCCAACAAGGCCATGATATCCTGAACCTCGACCTCGTTCCCCTTCCCGTCGAGCTGGAGGAGCATGTCCACACCTTGCGTGTCGACCTGACAAACACGGGACAGGTATACAGCGCACTGGGCTCTCATTTCCACTTGTCGGAGCCATTCCAGGAGCCACTGGGGCTAGTCCCCGATGCAGTGATTCACATGGCCGGGTATTCTCGCAACATGATCGTGCCAGACGACGAAACCTTCCGCGGCAACACCTCAGCGATGTATAACATAATCGAAGGCGCCTCGCGCCTCGGCATAAAAAAGATCATCATCGCCAGTTCTGTCACTGTCTACGGCGTGAGTTATGCAGAGGGCGATGTAGATTATCCCTCCTTTCCAGTCGAAGAAACCGTCGACGCAAACCCGATGGACACATACGCGATCTCGAAGGTGTGCGGTGAGAGCATTGCTCGTGGCTTCGCGCGTCGGTATGGAAGCGATATCTATATCCTGCGCATTGGACGCGTTGTCGCCCCGGAGGAATACAAACAGCCCATGTTCCGATCATATGTTGAGAATCCCGAGAAATGGGCGCCGCATGGCTGGGCGTACATTGATGCTCGTGATCTCGGACAGATGTGTGATCTCGCGGTCCAGAAGGATGGTCTTGGGTTTCAGATCTTTAATGCGGTCAATGATGAAATTACGAATTACGAAAACACTGCTGAGTTCCTGGGGCGGGTTTGTCCCCATGTCCCGGTTACACGCGAGTTGGGGGTCAGAGAAGCTCCCATCAGTAATCGGAAAATTAAGGAGCTGCTTGGGTTTCAGGAAGAGCATCATTGGATGAAGTATTATGAATGAGTCTAGGGAGTAGGGAAACCCCAAATCTGATTCGTGCACCCTTCCGGTTTTCCTCTTTCATCGGTGTTAGTAAGCAGGTCACGCGCCATGTTCCCATGTTCCCGACCTCGGCCAGGTCCGGATGACATCAGCAGACTTTTGTGGACATCGGGAGGTCTTCCACCGGCCAAATCAGGAAGGTGATCTTCCCTCCACGTTGCAGTGGGATTTTCTGGGCTCTTTGTCTTCAAATTACCAAGTCCAGACTTGTCATTGGAACAAAGCCAAGGACGCAAGGTTGCAAGGACGCAAGGACATCTAATTCACCGAATTCTCCATGGACAAAAGCACCTGTCTGTTAATCAACGAGATTTTCGAGATTTTCTCCGTGGCGCAATGAATGCGGGTTATAATCCTGGTCGTGAGGCTGGAAATTCCCGGTACAGAAACGCCCTAGCAAACGGGATGCAATTTTAATTTTTTCCTCCCCCCCCCCTTCCCCATTTAAGCGTGGCTTTTTACCGAGATATTTTCAATATCTTTTTGCCCCTGAACTTAGTGCCTTTTGAGGGTGAGGTCTTAGGGTGAGACGTTGAGATAAGTTCACAATCACATTGTAGAACATGGAGATCCCTGAAGTGATAGGTAACACCAGAGGGAGGAGTTAAGATGCAGAGAAAAAGAGAGGTCCAAAGGTCCAATCATAAAGTTGGGGGTGGGATTTTGACTGCTTTTTATGTTTTTGTGTATTTCTTTGTTTATTATATTATTATATTATATATTATTACTGTATCTATTAACTATTAAGTATTATAATATGGATTTATATAACCAAGGTTCAAGTCTGGGGTACCCGATCGGCCCCCGCATGCAATATACGAGATGCGCCCCAGCTTTTGCCTCTTTGTACCTATACGTACCGGATATTCCCTGGCGGGTGGGGCTTTCCTATTTGAGCTGCC
>LACB01000477.1:0-21371 GCA_030142185.1 Penicillium thymicola
GTTTTGAAGTGGGGTGGCCACTCGGTGGTGGTGGCCGCTCGGTGGTGAAATACGTTAACTAGTTAGTTAGTTATAGAGGATTACTTAGAAAGTACTCGTACTATCGTATGAATCTCAAATATATATCTAATATCAAAATATTAATATTAACGTTTTCCGCGATATCTCCACCTAGACTAATGAGATTTTATTTAAAGTGAAGAGATATTCATATCTATTATGATTCTACAGTTCAAATGGGAAATTTATACGATCAGTGGAAGATCAGAATACAGCGATTACAAGACGCCGGGTTGTAAGCGTTAAGGCCCCCTTAATGGGCTATAATGGGGGCCCCGGGTTGGGTTGGGCTTTGCAGAGGTCTAATCCTTGTTAAAAAGAAGAGTTTAACACAATATTTAGTACTATGAAGTACTATTCTTGATGTAAGTTGATGGATTTCGATAGACTTTTGATAACCCCGGGGGAGGGGGGTGGAGAAAGGGCTCTATAACCTCTTACGGCTACTATTATGGAAGGGGGAAAGAAGAGGAAGAAGCATGATATATTCAATCTAGCAAATACGGGGTATTTATACCCTGGAAAAACCAACCAAAAAGACTCAGTCTGCTAACAAACATGCAGCTATGAGATGATTCAACAACTATAACCTCAGACCTTGCACCCAGTCGCCCCATCCTATTAAAACACTAGTTTGAAAGAACGAGGAGTGGAAGGCAGTGCAAGGCATGTATTACCGTAGGTCTCAACGGGTCAGCAGAGATGGAGGCAGAGGGAGTCTTACACTATATTGGATGTTAGTGCTGCTCGACAGACTGCTTGATTGCTAGCTTGCTAGCGCTTAAAGTGGACAGAGAGACAGGCAGACTCAAAACAAGTCTTGCCTTTACGTTGCGGTGACGCTTTTGGGCAACACGCTTGCACTGACGGGAGCTGAGCTCACCGCACAAGGCGTGGAGGTGGGAAAAAAGGAATTGAAGTTCAAGAGTAGTAGGAGAAGCTATTCTATAGGGAAATTACGTGCCCTCCTTAATATGAAACCACCATTGGGCCTTCTACTTTAACCTTGGCAATATTACTATATGCCCAATTTCATTCCAAGGTTAGCCAAAGGGTCAATTGTCACTTGACAAGTTTCCAAATTTAACCCCTTATGCATTAGGTTATTCGAGTCTGCCTCCATTTGGGCGTGTTGATGGTAGTAGAACACATGTAGCGTAACAGGATGTAGACAAATCCAACATCTTTCGGGATTTGTAGATGCTTCATTTGTGATCACATGTATCCTGGTCCGTGAGTAGAAAACGGCCCAAAAGTCAAGACATCGTGTAACAGAGAGCTAGAAGATGGCGGCGTACATGTAAAATTATCTAGCTAAGACATTCGTCTGTGTCTAAGAGTCCGCGAGCTGCGATTGGCCATATGCAATTGTCCAGTTGAATCTCATTGAGAGGTGCAAATCTGTAGGGTGCAATTAAATTCGAAAAAGGCAATTCCCCTATTCCCGTCAGCATGGTGATTGGACTTTTTTTATCGGGATTGAATTGATATCGGGATTTGGGTGGAACAATAACCCCGGGATTAGCGCATATCACCGAAGTTCTGCAACGACAAGGCCCACCTATCATGGCGTGATTTAACTAAATCGAGCCCCAACAGACCCCGGGCTCAGAATAGATAACATATACTTGCTTACATGCGAGTTATCAAACATCCCGGTAACTATCCTCGGGCGTGACACCACATTGAAGCAAACCCCGTGTTGATTTCCCGCGTCTCAGATATGCGCCTCAATGCCAAACATAACGACCATTATTCAATGGCTTTAGAGCAGTCCCCGAATCCGAGAGCTTCCGAATCTCATGATGTTGCTCAGTTTGTGCTTCGGGGTCTGGGAGATGCAGGTCATCGTTTCAAACCCAACATACAAGACAGCTGGAGGTGTTATAAATTGAGGTTCTTCCCGGGTTAGAGGTAGAGATATTCATTCTACACAACTGTTTTCAAAGCAAATACTCGTGGAAAGACAACAAGCATCTCAACATGGTACCCGTTCTTAAGAAGTACAAGGCCGCAGCAGTCAACGCTGAGCCTGGCTGGTTCGACCTCCAGGAATCCGTTCGCCGGACAATTCACTGGATCGATGAAGCAGGAAAGGAAGGCTGCAAGCTGATCGCTTTCCCCGAGTTGTGTTAGTATCACAGTCCCAAGGACCGGATATAATATTCTAACAAATATCGATAGGGATCCCCGGCTACCCCTACTGGGCTTGGAAGGTAACCTACCAGGAGAGCCTGCCTCTGCTGAAGAAGTATCGCGAGAACAGTCTCGCCTCCAACTCGGATGAGATGCGCCGCATCCGTGAAGCAGCCAAAGCCAACAAGATCTGGGTGTCTCTTGGATACTCCGAGCTCGATCTCGCCAGCTTGTATACCACGCAGGTTATGATCAGCCCAGCTGGCGATGTCATCAACCACCGTCGCAAGATCAAGGCCACCCACGTCGAGCGCCTTGTTTTCGGAGACGGTACTGGCGACACCACCGAATCAGTGATGGACACTGAGATTGGCCGCATTGGACACTTGAACTGCTGGGAGAACATGAACCCTTTCCTGAAGGCTTACGCCGCCTCGCTCGGTGAGCAGGTGCACATCGCTGCTTGGCCTCTATACCCCGGAAAGGAGACCCTCAAATACCCTGACCCATACACCAATGTGGCCGAGGCAAATGCTGATGTATATTTCCCCTTGGATTTTTCTTTTTGCGAGGAGTTGATCTGATTACTGACAAGACTGCTCAGCTCGTTACCCCTGCCTACGCCATCGAGACCGGCTCGTTCACTCTCGCACCCTGGCAGACAATCACTGCCGAGGGAATCAAGCTCAACACCCCTCCTGGAAAGGAGCTTGAGGATCCCAACATCTACAACGGAAACGGCCGTATCTTTGGTCCCGATGGGCAGAACCTCGTTCCTCACCCCGAGAAGGACTTTAACGGTCTTCTTTTCGTTGACGTAAGTGGAGAACGTTTTTGTTATACTAAAATGTCAAACTAATTGGTTGCCCAATAGATTGACCTCGACGAGATCCATCTGACTAAGTCTTTGGCCGATTTCGGCGGTCACTACATGCGCCCCGACTTGATCCGTCTTCTTGTCGATACCAACCGCAAGGACTTAGTTGTGCATGAGGACAGAGTCAACGGCGGTATCGGTTACACTCGGACTATTGACCGGGTCGGACTTTCTGCTCCTTTGGATTCGTCGGCTACTGAGGCTCAGTCCGAGGGCCTGTAGAGATATTTGCTGGACTCTAGCAGATACGTGTATCATAGAAACAGAAACACCAACTTATCCACTCTTTTATCTTGGGAATTGCCATACGATATTGCTTGTATTATGGGCATTTGATCTCCGATCAGGTAGCTTCAAGAGAGTGAAGGCCGGAGAGGGTTCTTATAGTAACTAGGAAGCGACTTTGGTGTCTGCTCAGGCCTGCCTAACTAGTGGCGCCCGTTATTATAAATGGGCATCTGGGATACACGCTACTGGGAGAACCCGATCGTAACTTGGAGATAATTAAAACTTTGCTCTGTTATGACTTAATGGGAATGTTGAGCCGAATTAGATGATTGAAGTTCAGTGTACGTACTTGTTCGCTCAGACCTCGGTGGGCCTAGACCTGTGAAACGCGTGGACGCATATTCCGATCTCTTAGCATACTTCACATTCCTGAGGATTCTGTCCTATGTGAGCTCGAGGTACAAATTCAAAGCCCAAGACCTTGGCCTAGTTGCAACCATGATACTCTACCCGACTTGTTGACGGGTCGGCGAATAGACAATGGCCCCTGAACTAGACGGATGTGAAAGTGTAACAGTAAACTTTTCTGGGGTACACAATGCGAATCATGGATTTGGTTCTTACTATGTCTCAGATATAATGCACTTGTTGCCGGAAACGGAAGTACTGAGGATGACAGGTCTCGACCACCTTGCCTTGACTATACTTACCACTCCATGTTTCCAACACATGGGACAGGATATTAGGCTCTGAATAACTCTTTGGGTTCTTTTTTTTTTTAATCTAGGGGGCCTTTAGTGTGCACTAAAACCATGCCCAAGGTGGTTCGTATATACAATAATGTACGTACTTAAACCCTTGTGAAACAGCATATAGTTTTATTTGTAGAACTCGAACTTGGAAATGATTAAGTTTAGTTTTACAACAAGACTACGTAGCGTAAATATGCTAAAACTCAAGCTGGCATCTAGAAGCTGCCGAGAATCACATTCCATAAAGGGCGTCTAAGATGCCACGTGCTGATCACCATCGCATCACGGAATGTGAGATCTTTGCTGCAAACAACATTTGAGTTTCTTTTTTTCTTTTTTTCTTTTTTTCTTTTTCCTGAGTTACTGAATATTCAGGGCATAATGTGTCTGGTCTATATTGGAAGTATCTAGTCCAGATTGAAAATCCAGTTGAAAATCGCAAGAGAAACCCTAATATCGATATACAACATAGGGCAGTGACCTCGGAAGTATGAAGTATAGCTTCCTCAGATTCCTCAGATTCTTCAAATCCTATTTTGGGTCGCACTTTCCAGTAGAACACATAGTGACGACGTAACGAGATACTTTCACACCTGGGCACTCTTCAACCCCCCCACATTATTTACCTTGTCCTGTTGTGATCAACCCCATCCACAAGTGGTATCGAAGGAGCATCCAAGACTCCATTTCCCGAGATCAGCTAGGTCGTGTTACTCTCGTCAAAAGAACAAGGTCTTTGTGCCTTTATCAACCCTCCAAACCCCCCGGACAACTAGACCCATCACTGTTTTCGGCCACTCCACCTTTCTCTTGATTCAGACCTCGAGCAATAATCTACGCAGGTACGTTACTGTTGCTTCAATTTCTATCATTTCCCGTGGGAACTTCCATTCTCGTCCAGGTAACCTTCTTTTTTGCCTGCATCCGGCTACCTGGTCAACCACTCATCGATATCGACTTGCTTATAACAGCTGATCTCCAACCATTTGGCTCAAATCTAATCATTCCTCATTCTTCATTCTTCATTCCACATTACTATACTCATCTTTCAACCCCAGCCTCCTGATTTTCTGGGTCTGACCAATTTTTAAGGTTTTCAACATGCCTACCATGTCCAAGTTCTCGCGGAAGTCCTTGCTTGGGCTGTCTTTATTGGCAGCCTTAGTGCAGGCCGCGCCTACAGTGTGAGCAGTACCTCCCTATCAGCACTATAGTTCTGCTGTACCTGTGTCTATGCAGCTACTAACATACGTCGGTGTATAGTGGCCTAAACTTCGACTACGGTAGTGACAAGGTCCGAGGTGTCAACCTCGGTGGTTGGCTTGTAACAGAGCCCTGGATCACTCCATCTCTTTATGAGGCAGCTGGCGATGCCGCTGTGGATGAGTGGTCTCTTTGTGAGACTTTGGGTGCGGACGAATGTCGCTCTGTTCTATCCCAACACTGGAGCAGTTTCATCACCGCCGACGACTTGACCCAAATCGCCAGCACAGGAATGAACCACGTCAGAATCCCCGTGGGATACTGGGCCCT
Source organism: Penicillium thymicola (assembly GCA_030142185.1). Classification (NCBI taxonomy): domain Eukaryota; kingdom Fungi; phylum Ascomycota; class Eurotiomycetes; order Eurotiales; family Aspergillaceae; genus Penicillium; species Penicillium thymicola. The sequence goes on from LACB01000477.1 coordinate 5,587, forward strand.
AAAGCATGTAGAAGGTGACCAATACATCGATGGTCAGCTGGAGTATCTCGACCAGGCCATCGGCTGGGCTCGCGCCGCCGGTCTCAAGGTCGTTCTTGACCTGCATGGAGGTATGTTTTTCGCACCTGTATGTCATATGGCAACCACTGACCAGCAATACAGCCCCTGGCTCTCAAAATGGCTTTGACAACAGTGGAAAGCGCGGCGCTATTCAGTGGCAACAGGGTGATACTGTTGAACATACCAAAGATGCCCTGGAGGCTCTTGCCGCGCGCTACGAAGGTGACGGAGATGTCGTGACTGCGATCGAGGCTTTGAACGAGCCCAGCATCCCAGGTGGAGTGAACCAGGACGGTCTGAAGCAGTACTACTACGATGCATGGGGTCTTCTCCGAAAGGCAAACCAGAACACCACACTTGTCCTGCATGACGGTTTCATGCCTGCGGAATCATGGAACGGCTTTATGAGCGAATCTACCGGTGTCTGGTATGTGATGATGGACACCCACCACTACGAGGTGTTTGACAGCGGTCTTCTCGCCATGGACACCCAAACCCACGTCAGCAACGTCTGCAGCTTTGCCCAAGACCACCTTGTGACCTCTGATAAGTGGGCTGTTGTTGGTGAGTGGACTGGTGCCATGACCGACTGTGCCAAATACCTGAACGGAAAGGGCATCGGTGCCCGCTACGACGGCACTTTCTCTGGTAGTCAATACATCGGAAGCTGTGAGGGCAAGTCAACTGGATCCGTGGGGGCTCTGTCCGAGGAGGACCGAAGCAACACTCGTCGCTTCATCGAAGGTCAACTTGATGCTTATGAGAAGGGTAGCGGCTGGCTTTACTGGACCTGGAAGACCGAGGGTGCCCCCGAGTGGGACATGCAACAGCAAATCGCCGGCGGTGTCTTCCCCAACCCTGTTACCAGCCGTGAATTCCCCGGTCAGTGCTGAGCGCTAGCAGTTATATGCCTTTTTGTTCTCGTCTTTGAAACTTGTTTTTTGAAATGTGGCCTGGAGGATGCTACTAATTTTGACATCCTTTGGGGTTTCTTTTGTCCAACTGTTTGTCCAGTCCCGATTATATTCTTTCGATGGTCTGATGGGCTTGCGTGTAAGCGAGTTGGTTCCTCCGGTGTTATACTGTGATTCATTTTTAGACCTTGCTGGTTACACAAGTTATGAACCTGACAATCCAACCGATATTATTTTGGCTTTCTTGGTGTTCTTTGCTCTTTCCTCCTGAATGATGGCCAATTTACCTACGTAGTACTAACTTTCGTAAACTCCCAATCTTGGAAGGTACATGTGGAGCTTACCGGGGACAACCTTAACTTTATCTCAAAAAGGTGGCGTCGCCTAGGTACCTACCGGAATATACACGGTACCTACTCCTTTTCTCAAGAGAAAGCCATATTTTGGTAGGTCTTTCTTCCTCTTTTTGGTGTTCTCTTCCTTTCCAAGAAATGAAATAATTATACATTGTAGAGCCTGAAAAGAAAACTCACACAGGGGACTCGTTACTCGCCTTTGAAACCCAAAAATTGATTTTTCATTCGCAACGTAGAATAATCAAAGACCAAGACCTATTACTAAGTGAATACAAGCTCAAAAGGATATCTTATGAATTGGGATATGTAGCTGGGGTTCTGAAATGCTAAAAGGCGAACAGGAATGGGCCCAGTGGCCATGAAAATAGAACAATATGAGGCTATAATAAGCATGTACAATGTAATGGTGGCAATGCAAATGGAAAAGTATGCCACTGATGTCATAGTAGACAAAGTCTTCTTTCTTGATTCAAAGCAACCCAAGTGCGCCAAATGCCGAAACAACTTCGGTGTCAACGTTGACTAGCCACTCATCCTGGAACCGCTGCGCCCCACCACAGCCAGCAATAACCTCTTGTAGACGATGACGCACATAGTCTCGGATCCTGAAGCGATGAATTGCATCGCCAGACTGCCAGTCACGGCGACGAACGATCTCAGGCGATTCGACCTCTTGGGTGCTTTCTGGCATCGCGGTTGCCGACCCGGCTGGTGCATTCCAGCACACCAAATAATCGGCATCGGGGTCAGTACCACCGTCTGCTAACTCGGTGATTAGATCGGTCCATACGCTCAAGTATGACTGCAGGTGAGAAAGGATGTAGGCAGGGGGTGGAGGAGGTAAAGACGGATCGAGTGGGGCTCCTTGTAGGGCCAAGAGTTGGGTGAGGGCAAGTACGTGGAGTTTCTTTTGGTTAATGCTGCCAATGTTGTCGTAGTGCAAAAACCATTCGGTCAAGATCCAGGTCAGAGATTGTTCTTCGGATGAGTTGGTCGCGGCGGCGACCGATGAGGCTAAAATGGTAGGGCTGGCCAGCGCAAGGCGCGCTAGCACAGAGTAGTAATCGCTTTCGACGACACCGACCACAGGTGTTGACTTTCTCTTTGGGCCAGACGTCTGACTAGCTTCGTGGGCAGAGTAAAGGCCTTCTAGCAGGGAGGCAAGAAATGAGCTGTCCAGAAGGGATTGGGAAATGACGGCATATGTTGCTTCACTACCGCCATCAACGGTCTCAGCGCCACGAAGCATCAAATCAACAAGGCGAGGTATCACACCGAGACGTTGCGAGGTTGTGGATTTGAGGAGTGATTCAAGGATCACTAGGAGTTGGAAGCGGAACCGGTCACTGAGGATCTCCTGCGGCGCCAGGAACACATAAGATTCGAGGATATGAATGGCCTGCGGAGTGCTGTCGGTTGCTCCTTCGAGAATGGGGAACAAAGACGGGAGGAGTGATATGATCTCCGGTGAGGCAGGAGATGGCGTAGCCTGGATTATGGCATGCCATAGATCCAGTGCCTCATCTAGAAGGTAAACAATGGTTTCCTTGACGAAAAGTTAGGCTAAGCTGACATGTGTAGTATGATTCATACTGGACTTACCGAGCCAGGTTCTACTGAGCTTTGGATCAGTGGAAGAATAATAGTGTGATACCTCACAGACTCCTGTGCTAGCGATTGAATCAGGGATGAGAGCAAAGTCAAAATAGCTTGTTTCATCAAATGTTCTTCGCCCGAGCTTTCCCACAACGGTGGAAGTAAAGAAATGATTTGATCGGAGAAGGGAGTGATCTAATATTGTGAGTTATGGAGTCGCCGACGAACACGAGGCAACAACTTACATGCTCTTCCATCTTGACCACCACCATGCGAACTGTCTCCAAAAGCCCCATCTTCGTTTCCGAGGATTCGACTTCTTGAACGAGAGACATGAGGCTCTCCAAAATGGTAGGCGCAAATGACATAAATTCTTCCGCTGCAAATTCGTATGAGTCCAGTATACTCCGGAGTTGTCGACCGGCGGTGATGCGGACGACCAGGTCGTTCAGAGGATCATGCCTGCCGAGCAAATGCTGGAAGATTTGATAGATTGCGTTCATGTTCAATTCGCCTGCCTTAACCGGGACCCATTGACCAAGCACGAGCGCGATTCTTCTCCTCAGAAGCTTGTACTCTGGTTCCTGAGACTGAACTTCAGCAACCATGGTATGTTCCAAGAATGCGTTGAAGTCCAGATGATGTTCAAGACTGGCCGCCGCCAACCCGATGGCAGAATATAGCGAGTCTTTCAACAGCACATTGTGGTTGCCGGTGCCTAGAGTATAAATGTTAGTCACGCACACGGTGTATAGCTCATCAATAACTTACTCGCGAAAGTATAGAATACGGTCAACAAACGTGGAATCAGTAAATCCTTGAAGTGGATCACTAGATCAAGGAAAAGTTTTTCCGAGCATGAACGGATTGAGAACTCCCAAGCATCAGTATTCTCTTCCTCTCGTTTCTCCCAGTCCTCCGGTTCTTCTTCCCAATTTTGGAAATCGATATTGCGGAACCTGAAGAACTGTGTAACGAGTAGCTCCATGACATTGATCACAAATTCTTCAGTAAAGAGTTGCGTTTTGACGAGCTGAACAGATTGTTTCCGCTCCTCCTTGTCTTCCGGTGTCTGGTATTTGAAAGTCTGGACAGGGTTGAACGCCATTCTTGCACATGCACGAATCAAGAGCAGAGCCCGAAGGCCGGTCTTCTCAGCCAGGGACTTCCCTTCATCTTCACTCCCAGCACCAAGGCTGTCATACTTCTCGCTGAGTTTGACGACTAATGACCAATACGACTTGACAAGCGAGATACTATCTGGCAGCAATGCGAAAGATGCGGGGTGTGCTTTGGCCATTTCAACATGCAACTTCGACATCTGCAGCAAATGTTTCTCGATAGCCCGATGAATTGGTTCGGGTAGACTGGTGGACCCATCCACAAGAGAATGGAACTTACTGAAGTGCGAATGGGTCAGCTCCCAAAAGCCCTGCACTTCTTGGCTGCGACTCGGGTGTTCAAATCCAGCAATGATCAGGCGCCGTAGGACCTTGAGAGACACCAAGCTCAATTCGAGCGTCTCCAGCAACTCCCCCTCGCCACCACCACCCTGCTCCAGTATCGCCCCCCATTGATTGATTTTGTCAACATAGATCCCTCCCAGTAACTGGAATATCTCAGGCGATGCAGATTGAAGATTGTGTCGCGTTCGTTGAATTCGCGCCGTCGATAATTCCTTGATTATCTGTAGCAATATGAGGAGAGTTCGGGGAAGTTGGAGCGGATTTGCTCCAGGTTGGACGGACGATCGGAGCGAGGAGATGATGTACGAAATGGCATCGGGCCTGACTGAAATTAGAATGAGAAGACTAACAGCTGAATGTTGCCATACCAGTCATGAGGAAACTCAAATCGCATGATTTTGGCAATCATCAACGAGTTATGGAGAGCCAGCAGCGGCGCAGGCTCAACAATTCCTGCCCCAAGAGCCCGGGTCTTGATATGTTCCTTTTCTTCCGCTTTGATAGCACTTTCATAAGTGTCAGCATGCCCTCATCTTGGCAATATTGCAATAACCTACTTCGGTGCTGTCTTGCGCCAGTATTTATCGATGCCGTTCTTCAGTTGGATGATGGCAAGGTAGCGAACTTCATTCGGTACGGAGTGGTCAAGGAAGACTTCCTATATGTTTCAAAATTCGTTATTAAGTGAAGCAACAACAACCAAGACTGTCAACCGATACCTGTAGAAAAGAGTAGTACATGCCCTGTTTCTCCCAGTTCTGAAGCTGTTCAGTGCCCGTCCGAACTTGCTGCTGAGATGAGCTTGCAGCAAGCACTAGTGTATTGAGCACATTTTGGGGGCTGAGTGGGTTGGTCTCGCCCTGCGCTTCGATGGCGAAAGCCATGGCGAATAGCAGTGTTGTTCGACGCGTGAAAGAAGACCTGCAAAGCTTGTAGTTCTGTTTAAAAAAAGCACCAGATCAGAGTTTCACTGGAGTGGCCTAAATCACTAGACATTCATGAAAAGTAACTCTGTGTGAGTTCCAAGATGTTAATTGATCTGAGAACTGCCATGTCTCGTCGGAGCTCCCTATCCAGCATAAACTCCCCGCCTCCGGAAAAGCCATAATCCGGTCCCGCTGAACCCTAGGGCTGGACCCTAACCTTAGATATGCTGCTAGGGCTGGTGTTTCCCCTCAGTGGAGACAATGACCTCAGAAAGTCCAGCCTCAACCAGCTTGCTCAGGGTGTTACCAAACCGTGATCGACAACTTCCAAGGTCGTTTTCGAGTAAAAATCTTTCGATTCGCCTACAATGCTATATGTATCTTCCTCCACTTGTGACATATCTATGATGTAGCATGATGCAACTACATTTCCTAATCCAAAGTGAAGTAGGTATGATGTGGATGGGGCGATCTATATATATAAAGTGCAAGTCAGTTTAATGTAAATGGCAATCTCTAGGCTCAATCTTCTTCAACACCCAAACATTAAGCTATCTACATATACAGCAACATATAAAAATCTTCAAAAAAGAACATGCCTACCACCGAAGAATTGAAGCATGTAGGCTTCAACGCCGAGAGGGACCTTAACTCCCACCAAGCCAAGCAAGGCCGCAGCAGTAAGAGTGACTCGAGTACGTGGAGAATCCGGTCTTAATCGGTGCCATTTATCTAATAATATTCTAAGCTGTCGAGTCTGGTGTTGACGAGATGGTCGACCAGCGATTCTCTCAGCCCACAAGTGTGAAGTACGGCCCTGGCTCAACTGCCTCTGGCAGCGACCACCGCGTGATTCTCGACGAAGAGGGTGGCGTTCGTGATGACCGCAACAGGTAAGCTACACGCCGCTTCTCCGCGGGCTGTCAATCGTTCACATTGTTAACATTTCGTCCCTTCTAGACTCGCTAGGGCAAATCAGTTCGAAGGCCCTGGCGGCCCGAGAGACTGATATCAAGATGTAAACCGAGAGCCATGGTGGTGATCAGGATACTCCGAGCCTCAGAATATGAATTATCGCAGAATATCCCGGCAAAAATATATACTGCAAATGATACCTGATGATCTGTATGATAATGGAAATTGGAATTTTCATCGTTTGATAGTATTGTTTCCCGAGGTCAACACTCGACCTATACCTGAATAATCCAGACATTAAACCTGGGATGCATGGATGGTGCATAGGATGAGCCTCGCTAATGTTACCTTCCGGACTAGGACAATGAATAACATTTCGGACCCCACGTGTACACCCCTAGGTAGAAGCTTTACGATCCCACGTGATTGTCCTTTGTGAAATTTATAGGATCACAGACAATTCTCATTCCAATTAATTGTTTTGGAATTCTCATTTTATGACCCAATCTCAAAATGGCCAAGCGTTGGCTTGACCTGTACTCCCCGACAACTACTCAGGTGAGAAACTGCCCTAGTAGGCATTTCCAAGGTGTATCCTAATATTTCACCCAGCCCTATAAATATGCCCTTAGAGTAAACCTACATATGAATACATACGTGTGTGTGTACGGAGTTACCTGCTAACTAGTTACATGCTACATGCACCTACATAAAAAATGCTTCTGCCACTCCTGGGTCCATTTCCAAGGTCCCTTTTTCGTGCTCACCTACATATGTATTGTTAATACATTTTGATCACTGGTTGGAATTTAGCACGCCCCCAGGTACAGCTCAGTGATTTGCCTGGGCGCCCCCAAGCGTTCCCCACTCACTAAGCGTTGGGCTAAGCATCCGAGTCAGCTTATCTCAAGAAATCCACCACCTGGGCACGCTAGCGCCCTATGAGTCCCCACTTTAGCTGGCTCTGTCTCACTAATGGAAACTACAAGAAATCAGGTGCATAAGTACATATATGGATAGGTTTACAATATACGTACTCTGCACTCTACACTCCGTACTCCACGTGCGTTGGTATATGTACATATTAACTGTCGAAAGCTGTTGTAAAGGCAGAGGAAAAACATCGGGAAGGTCGGACCCCGGACTCCGGGGCCGTTGCCATGGATTCGCTAATCGGCTAAGCATTCGCCTTCCAAGGTTGATATTAACGTGGGCCCCTCACTGTTGTAAATTCCGACCAATCAGAGGGCTCCATCGCTCCATGTGCCCGCATCATACAACCGCTGCTCTACCTAAACTTCAACTCAACTTCAGGTACAGAGTACGAAGTACCTATTTGAGACTTAAAAAAGGTCGGTAAGAATGTAATACCTCACGTACCTGTCAGGTATACCTTCCTCTTGAGTTTTATCTCCGATGTAAGATGCACGTGTGGTGACTGACCCCTTAGCTTCGAAACTTCCATACATATTCTGGCATTCCTCTCTTGACGATCCTTTCTTCTTTCTTTCTCTCACCATCCTCATCCTCCTCATCTTGTCTCATCCTCATCTCATCAGCTACATCAATTTTTCATTGATTCTCTGCGAGATCCATCAAAATGAGAGCTGTTCTTGCTGTCTTGATGGGAGCGGCTGCTCTGGCGACCGCTCAGACAGCTACCACCTCTGAGCCCGCTGTCGCGGACATTCACGCGGCTGCCGCAACTACCAAGCCGGAGGTTACCACCTCCGATGTCAAGGGCCTGGCTTTTGACCGGTTTTATCAAGTCTGGCTTGAGAACATTGTACGTGACAAACTCTTAGAACATTCTTGCAGTCTCTGAGACACCATGACTAACGGGCTCATAGGACTACGATGACGCCGCCTCTGATGCCAACATGCAGTGGCTTGCTTCCGAGGGTATTCTGCTGTAGGTTTCTAATGACTTGGGCTATGAATGAGGGGACCTGTTCTGATACTCTTTAGGACCAACTTCTATGCTGTCACCCATCCCTCCGAGCCCAACTACTGCGCTGCCGCTGGCGGTGACACGTTTGGAATGGATAACGATGACTTCAAACAAGTCCCTGGCAACGTTTCTAGCATTGCTGATCTGCTTGACACCAAGGGCGTCTCGTGGGCCGAATACCAAGAGCACATTCCCTATGCCGGTTTCCAGGGCTACAACTATTCTAACCAGGAAACTTACGCCAGTGATTACGTTCGCAAGCACAACCCAATGGTGCTTTATGACTCTGTTGTGTCCAACAGCAGCCGTGCACGTCAAATCAAGAGCTTTGATGACTTTGAAAATGATGTCCAGGACAAGAAGCTTCCTCAGTGGGCTTTCATCACTCCTAACATGACCAACGATGCGCATGACACCAACATCAATTTCTCTGCTAAGTGGGAGCGTCTTTGGGTGGCCAAGTTGCTCGAGAACGAGTACTTCTACAACAACACTCTTCTCCTTCTGACCTTCGATGAGGACAAGACCTACACCAACGACAACCGTATCTTCAGCGTCCTCGTAGGCGGTGCCGTTCCTAAACACCTCAAGGGTACCAAGGACGATACCTTCTACACTCACTACTCCACCATTGCCAGTGTCTCCGCCAACTGGGGTCTTCCTTCCCTGGGTCGCTGGGATTGCGGTGCCAACCTGTTGCAGATTGTCGCCAACAAGACTGGTTACGCCAACTACGAGGTCGACAAGACCTACCTCACGCTTAACCAGACCTACCCTGGTCCCCTGTCGATTGGTGACACGACCGTTGGCAATACCTCCACCTTCAGTCCTGAGTGGCCGATTCCCATCACTGACAGCAAGGAGAAGTGTTCCGCTGGTCACGGTATCCTGGATGCCGTCAAGAAAACCTATGGACACCTGAACACCACATACGACACCAAGCCGTACCCGTGGAGTGCCAAGACTCACTACAACGACAAGGTTACCGCCAAGCGATCGAACGAGACCACAGGCGGCAAGACCAACTCTACAACAACGAGCCCAAGCCAAGATAGCGCTGGTGTTTCTGCCACGGCTCCTATCACTACTGTCGTGCTCGGGGCCCTGTTGGCCATCACTTTCTACTCCTTCTGATTAAGCTGTTCTTCATCCATTCTTACTAGTCGGCCGGGGGTGGCTGTGATCCCATGACACTTTTTCATCCAGATACTTGCGAATGCGGTCCCGATTGATTAGGAAGGAATGTTTTCTCCAAATTTCGGAGGAGTAAAACGCGAACAGAAATCTCTATCTGGAGGCAAATATTTTAATTTTTAGCTATGAAATCAAACGCGTTACCATTCTGATATTGCTGTTTTCATTAAAAGACTGTTAGAAGTAATGTTAATATAGCCTTTGTATCGGCCGATTCATTGGACCTAGGAACGTATGATAATCTTGGGTATGTCAATACTCTGACACGAAGGCTGAATATGTGAAGTATATCGCAAAATAAAAGCGGAAGTGAAATGGGCCCAAGAGCCAGGTACTCCCGTATGATTCCATAACCCGGAAATCACGTATCCTTTGCCAACCATGGCTCCGGTTAAACTAGATGTCTATCATAGATGTGCTGTCTTGATCAAGATACTCTTAGTCTCAATAAAACTGTCAAGACTATACAGGAGCCCCTCCCGGCCATTCGAATTAGTATAAAAAAGCATGGTTGGTATATAGATAGCAGGTAGGGGTATAAACGTAGTTGATTCCTGCCTCGCCGTTGATGGACAGCCGAGTCTCAATAGACTCATTCGGTATAGATGCCATATTGAACAGACTGACAGATTTGACAATAATAAACCAAGCAAAAAGAAAGTTTAGCCAGAAGGCCCATTCGGCACTGGGCGATAGTTTGATTTATAAACATGGCGGTAAATCCATCACCTGGGCAGACTTCAAGATTTCAATTAGGGCTGCCATTTCAAACCCAGTCCTTAGTCCTTAGTCTCAAAGCCAAGAACATCTCTGGCATAGGTGTCATCTTCATTGGGCAATACCGGTTGGAATCATGTACAAACCTGAATTTCATGGATCAATTGAAATGGTCCAGTGATATGAGCATCTCATCGGTCATTTGAGTCAATGATAAGCTTTTAGTCATAGATGCCTTGATCAAATTCCGTGACTGTGGGTTGATATGCATAAGGGTATCTCCAAGGGTCTTCTGAGCCCACCACAACGCTTTCCAATACAACTTTGCACCTAGGCAGATACACATTAGGATCCTGCTTGTGTCACTAAGGACTTATAACTCCTTCACTACGCACAATTTCCAAAAGAGCATTGGAAAAGTGAAGTCACGTGATATACCTCGGCTCTTCCGTCTGGGGAACCGAGCGCGGTCGATGAGCAACTCCGGGACCCATTTCCCCGTGTTCTCACGAATCCCCAACTCGTTCCCTCCCATCCTCTACAAACACGTCATGATTTCGCGATGAGTTCAACAAACTTCGCCGCCGCACAAGAACGGGTTCTTGAACGTCGTCGCCAGCGTGAGGTTGAAGCGCGCGCCCGCCATGCAGCACAGCAGCGGGCCTCTCCGATCAGCCCGGCCACCGTCCAGCGTCTGCCATATCCATTGAATCGATTGCCCAGCTCGGGGTGGCGGATATGGAATTCCATCAAAGGTCGGGATGGTACGCGCCCCGCATTTCGAGTGGGCCAGGTGGATGCTGAATTGTTGGACGAGGAGCTGCTTGGTCTAATGAAAGGCCAGGTCGGGGATGCCCTCAAATACTTCGGGGTACGTCTGAATGCTTGGCGAATGAATATCTTGAGTGTCATGATAACGAGTAGCTAACAACGATAATAGCCTCAAATGCGCGAAGATTGGTCACATGAGATTTTGTTCGCGTTGCGGGCTATACTCTTCAAACTATCAATATGGGATCACAATGCATCATATGGTGCTGCGCTACAAGGCCTCAAATACACCGATAGTCGAAGCAAAGGGCCCGTTTACTCTTCTCCGACAAAATGGCAGAAGAGTGTTTATGGCTTATTGACAGTTGGAGGGCGATATGCTTGGGACAAGTGGGAGAGCTGGTTGGTGGGACAAGAAGGTGGCTATGATGAGGTTAGTTGCCGACATATTGCTCTCTGTTGGTGATGTTTTACTAACAGATACTACAAAGCCATCGCAGGACATTCGAATGCTGTCGCGGCTAACGGACATGCTGTCGACATCGCACTCGATTGCCGCTTTCGTCTCTTTCCTGGTGTTCCTAGTGAATGGCCGATACCGTACCTTAGTCGATCGCATCCTTCGCATCCGTCTTACTCCGCCGTCTGCACAGGCTAGCCGGGAAGTATCCTTTGAATATTTAAACCGTCAACTAGTTTGGCATGCGTTTACCGAATTCCTTCTTTTCCTCCTTCCTCTTGTTGGAATTGGTCGCTGGCGGCGATGGATCGCCCGTGCCTGGCATAAGATGATCAATTCTGTCCGGTCAAGTGGGGATGACGATGAGGTTTCCGAAAAACAAGGAGAGCTGGCCTTCCTCCCAGAGCGAACCTGTGCTATTTGCTACCGCGATCAGAACCCTACCGCAACAACAGAAAGCGATGCCATGGCGGCCTCTGCGTCAGGGGGTATTGTAGGATCCGCACAAACCGACATCACAAACCCATACGAGACCGTCCCTTGCGGCTGTATCTATTGCTTCGTCTGTATTGTGCAGAAAGTCGAAGCAGAAGAAGGCCAGGGATGGCCTTGCCTCAGGTGTGGTGAACTTGTTAAGAAGTGTCAGCCTTGGAATGGCGATGTGCTAGAAGAGGCACGGTCGCAACCTGGTACTGGGAAGATTGTTGGCTTTGCCATTGACGGAGAACCGGATGGTGAGACCCGCGGGACAGACCTTCACCAAGCAGACTCATTGGACAAATCAAGCCCGTTGCAGGAGATCAGCGCTGATGAAGCACTGCAGCATTCAGAGCAATGGTCCACCATTGAGAAGGAGTCCACAGAGGGCGATGGTGCAAGAGATACGAACGAGGATGAGGACATAAAGCCCGCTTCAACATGACAGCAACCCTAAGACACACGTATCACACTCTGAATGCTCTCGGGGTTATATACTGTCCTTCTCTTCTCCGGCATGTTTATATAAATATACAATTACTTGGGTAGCCGCAGTAGATATGCAACCCCAATAGAAGTTTGACGATACCCATACTTGAACATTGGACTTTCAAATGTTCCCTTCAGGAATCATACAAAGGACTCGTGGGCTAATTTAACAAACAGCAGAAAAGTTCAAACCGCCACAGCTTTTAGTATTCCTGTTCAAGGAATTATCCAACTGGAGACAGCAGCATAGAACCCAATGCCAGCCCCAACAAGTGGGAATACAGCCCTGATCAAATTCAACTGCGACCAATGCTTCAAAAGTTCAATCACCTCGCTATCATCCCTAGCCCGCTTGGCCTTCTCCTGCGGACTAACCACCATGCCCTCAGTACCCTCAGCGCCGGCCGCATCATCGCGCTTTGCATGAGCTTTCAGTTTGGCATTTGTCTTCTTCATGACCGTGACCGTAAAAGGTGCAATGCTCATCGTAACTCCCACAGCAAGCAGATAGCATGTGGACCAGCTGGACCCAAAGATATCCGGGGCAGGGGTAGGGGAGTCCCGCAATGCCCAGAGCGCATAAAGGTTTGCGAGTGAAGATACTGCGGATATACCGGGGAAAATCTTACTGCCACGATCATACATATCGAGCCACTGGTGTGTCAAGTGGGCGGTTGGGGTTCCTGGTGTATCTTGAAATGGCAGTGTTGCGCTTGGTGGATGACGAGCTGGAAGGATGATACTTGGAACGCTCATTATTGATAATGTAGCAATGCCGCCTTGTATACTGTGAGTGTTTGGTTATCTGTTGCGTAGGTGGTGTTACTCACTTGCTGCCGCTGCACAGCCAAGCGTCCCTATTGCCTGGGCGATTCTCACGTCAGTGGCCATGTCCAGAAAGGATTGCAATGAAATACTCGAAATGAAATAGAAGCTCAAGGTGCCTAAGATCGCTTTTATAGTATATGTATGACGTCAGTGCTGTGGATGATGCGTTGACTCTCCTTGTTTACACCCATGGACCACATCGTAAATAAACTACATATTTATACATATTTATACAAATCCAGCTTGAAGTATTGATATATATAGACTCATACAATACCATATGTATACAAATTTATACGTAGATCGGAGACTAGGCCCAACTCCGATCTGCTCATAAATCGGCCGCCTCTGACTGGACAATAAACGTGGGGTCCTGGGGTCGGACATCCTGCGAAGTTGGGCTTCCGAGGTTGTGTGGGCTATAATTTGGTCAATTGCCTCGATAATTCTTCTTTTGGTTTGTTTTGTTCCATCTCATTCATATATCATCATGGATCCTTCTAAGCCAACCGTGCCTAGCACTCTCAGTGAGGCCAAATACATCAACTTCCCTTCTTTGCCCACAGATGCGAAGCATCCGGATGGCTCCCCCGCACTCAATCGTCACTCCCACACTATCACCAAAGGCCATGATTTCCCCGGTGCACGGGTAGGTTGTCAATGAGAATATCGTGAGGTTCATTGCTGACCGCTGTAGGCTATGCTCTATGCCGCCGGTGTCCCAGATAAGGAAGCGATGGCCAAGAGCCCACATGTCGGTATTGCCTCAGTATGGTGGGAAGGGAACCCATGCAACATGCACTTGATGGACTTGGCCAAGACCGTCAAGAAGTCAGTTCTGGAACAAGGAATGCTGGGGTGGCAGTACAACACGATTGGTGTTTCGGATGCAATCACCATGGGCAGTGAAGGTTGGTTTGGCCGTCAATTCTCACCGATGGGAAACGAGATAGCTAACCCCGGCTAGGAATGAGATTCTCTCTTCAGACCCGAGAGGTCATTGCCGATAGTATCGAGACTGTAACATGTGCCCAATACCACGATGCCTGCATTGCTATCCCCGGCTGCGATAAGAACATGCCCGGTGTCGTAATGGGCATGGCTCGCCATAACCGCCCCTCAATTATGATTTACGGTGGAACTATTGGAATCGGCTACTCCGAGCACTTGCGGAAACCTATCAATGTCTCAACATGCTTTGAGGCTGCGGGTGCCTACGCATACGGTACTCTGCGCCAGCCCGACGACGGCGGCGACCAAACCAAGTCTCAGGATGAAATCATGGATGACTTGGAACGGCATGCTTGCCCTGGCGCTGGCGCCTGTGGTGGTATGTTCACGGCTAACACCATGGCCACTGCCATTGAGTCAATGGGTCTGTCCCTACCCGGCTCATCGTCCACGCCTGCTGAATCACCATCCAAGATGCGCGAGTGTGTTCGTGCTGCAGATGCTATCAAGGTTTGCCTGGAAAAGAACATTCGGCCACGGGACCTACTGACCAAGCGGTCCTTTGAAAATGCTCTCGTTATGACTATGGCCCTGGGGGGTAGCACCAACGGTGTTCTCCACTTCCTGGCCATGGCTCGGACGGCTGGTGTTGATTTGACGCTAGATGATATCCAGCGTGTCAGCAACAAGATTCCCTTCATTGCCAACCTCTCACCCAGTGGCAAGTACTATATGGCCGATCTGTATGAGATCGGAGGTGTCCCATCGGTCCAGAAGCTGTTGATCGCAGCGGGTTTACTCGATGGAGATATCCCCACAGTGACGGGAAAGACGCTAGCCGAGAACGTTGCCTCATTCCCATCCCTGTCCGAAGGACAGGATCTGATTCGCCCATTGGACAACCCAATCAAGACGAGCGGCCACCTGCAGATCTTACGTGGCAACCTTGCACCAGGCGGTGCCGTCGCCAAGATTACCGGCAAGGAAGGGCTGCGGTTTGTTGGCAAGGCTCGTGTCTTCGATAAGGAACACCGCCTTAATGACGCCCTGAACGAAGGCCGCATCCCGCGCGACGAAAACCTCGTGATCATCGTACGTTACGAGGGCCCCAAGGGCGGGCCCGGAATGCCGGAACAGTTAAAGGCCAGCGCCGCGCTGATGGGCGCCAAGTTGACCAATGTGGCCCTTATTACTGATGGACGGTATTCAGGTGCAAGCCACGGTTTCATTGTTGGCCACATTGTGCCCGAAGCTGCCGTGGGTGGTCCGATTGCGCTGGTCCGCGATGGGGATGTCGTCACCATCGACGCTGAGACCAACTCGCTTTCAATGGATGTTTCGGATGAGGAGCTTCAGGAGAGACGGCGCCAGTGGACCCCCCCTTCACCGCAAATCACTCGTGGTGTGTTGGCCAAGTACGCACGTTTGGTCAGTGATGCATCACAGGGAGCCATGACGGATCTCTTTTAATGAATCATTATGATATGCCCCCTGAGTGTAAATGTGTATAACTAGCATATTTCGAGGCAGTTGAAATGATGTTTATGATCTACCGTGTTCTAGAAAAGGGATAAACATTCGATTTCGATATGATCTTCGTGGCCCCGCTTGAAATTGGCCAGTAGTAAGAAAGAAGCCACCCATGCTGGCTCCGGGGGTACTATGAAATGGAGTCCAATACCGACATCTTAGGAACCATATTGTACATAGTACA